>JALLOT010004780.1:0-10000 GCA_036939595.1 Thalassiosira livingstoniorum
TTTGGGGCTTTTCTTGTCTGTGTAAAGAATCATGGTGAGCCACAGACACAAGACAAACACAACCTTGCCAACCTACTGCCAAATATCTTTAGCGATTTAATTTTTACTCAGCCCACTTGATCAATCACTGTTAAAAAATATTCCATTGAAAAAAGCAGACAATTTTGATTTTTTTTGTCACATTTTTTCAAAAAAACATGATTGAGTCCCATAAACACTAGTGGGCAGTTTTGTACAGAATAGCCTCATATTATGACTGATTGAAGTCATACATGCATATGGCATTCTACATAGCAGCATAGATAGGTAATAAGATTATTTAATATTACTACTACGTAGAGTACATAATAATAATATTATTAGAACAAGTAGCACACCAATATTAATAATATTTTTACTACTGTGCTTAATATCAGAGTATAATGATAATAATATATTATTATGGGTATTGTATAGTACCCTAATAATGTCATACTCCTGAAAAATTATCCTACAAAGTATTGGTCATATCTTATTGAAAATCCTTTATGTTGAGAAAGGACTGTTGTTCTGAGGTCCTTCAAGATTTCAAAAAGTCACAAAAAATATGTATGATAGAAATCACATAGGAATAGTAAATTGAAATTTGTTGTTTATGATAAATTTCTGATTTTTGCTTAGACCTACCTAAGCTTGTATTGAAATTTATTATTTATGATAAATTTCTCAAGTGTCTGGGATATTCTTGTGTGATAAAATCAGATAGAACAGGGGATAAAAAAGTAACATTGTTCTTAATAACTAAAAGAATTGACATCAAATCTACCCTATTTTTGTTGGTAAATTGAACCAAGGTAATTTTTGAAATTTTACCAGGTTTATCATAGTTTTTTACAGATTCATTTTTGATTAGTGCTTAAATTAGGCTCATAATCAAAAGCAACATGTGATTTTTATTCAATGTTTATCATATCATATGCAAGATTTTGTACCTATAACTATAATAATTTCAATTTTCATAATTTTTAAAAGTGAGCCATGTGCATTTATTGATTTTTTACCAGGTTCATCTTCAAACAGGGTAAAATTTTACAAGGTTAGTTTTCAGGGGCCAGTTCATCATCATCAAAAATAAGGGAACTTTCAGTAGAAATGAATAATACTCACACAATGAACTAAAAAAATTAGGCAATTAGTCTTGGAATAAATTGCTTATCTTCTGAACATCCAAAAATTGGAACAATGGTAATTGACAAAACCCCCTTAATCATGAAATACAGTTTTAAAAGATTCAGCATTGACAACTTAAGAAAATCCTCTTGATAATATTGTCAAGATCCTAATTATTGAGATTGATACAGATTCATGTTCTTCTAATGTGCCTATGTAGAAAAGCATTCACTTAAGCCATTAAATTTCATTTATTGCCATATCACATTGGAATATTATTTAAATAATGGGAGTATCAAAACGTACTTTGTATGTTTTTGTACTCACAAATGTTAATTATAGAGGTCAGAATTACATTACAACAGGAACAAATTGTAATCCCAGTTATAGTGATGATTCAACATCATGTTGAAATTTGAAACAGAAATTGAGTATAGCTCTACATATTTTGGAGCATGTCAGATGGTCAACCAATCAATATAATAAAATATTTTTATTTGTTCTATTCTAATTTTATGTCTGTTTAGCCCAAAATTGATTTGAACATGATGTATTTTATTAGATCAATAAAAATGTGGTAATCATAGTGGTATAGTGTTACCAGTGAGCCAATTGTCATCTCAAGATATATCTTTACGGGTGTTTCTAGGAAAGAATTTTTGTCTAAGGCAATTTAGCTCATCAGTTTGACCCATAGACATAACAATCAACATATTACAGAAAATTATTGAAAGCTTATCAGTATATTTTCTTATCAAGAGCATTCAAATGAGAAGAGTACGATCAAACATGCAAAGACTTTTAACATAAGTCCTGTAAAAAATATAATTACTGTTTGTGTAAGAAAGTATTTATAAGCAATACCAATAAAGAAATATTGGAGGAACCTACATTTGTACACATTGCCTAATTTGTACTAATAGATAAAGTTGAGGTAAGTGCAATGAAAGATCATTCAATCTCTTTCTTTTTAAATTCAAACTCACAATTTAACATAATCCAACTGATTTCAGCAACTTGAGTTTGTGACCATTAAGTAGATGTTTCTCTGTAATCACAAAGCACATTTATACAAAACAAACTACCATCAACAATTCTTGCTACAAATCACAACAAGGCTTTTGAATATACAAATATGTCTGTTGTGGTGAAGATTGTCTGGAATGGCATATTATATTGCTGTTCAAATAGTTAACTGACAAGAAAGACTTTTTCTTACCTTTACCAAGAAAGAATTGAAAGATAAAATAAAATTCTTTTGTAAATTTGTTCCATATTATCCAGGATTACTGCAAGATTTTTGTATGCATCTCAAGTAAAGGTCTAGAACTTGTTAGTGCCAATTACACATGCATGACTCAGTATACTGAAAAGCAAAAAAATTGTTTTGATCAAAAATTGATTCTGTACCTTGGTCTCCAAATAGGAGTATCCAAATAATACATGTTACACATGATGTTAAGAATAACAAAAATCACAGCTCACTCTTCATAAGGAATTCAATTTTTACTGTACAAAGATCTGAAAATTACTTTATGCTATACAATACCGGGAAAAATTTCTAGTAAATCTAGGAAAATAGTGTTGTAATTTTTTATAAAATGATGATCATAATTACATACACCAAGGAATTTTTATGATAGACAACCATCCAGAATGATTAGATAAATCAGCAGGTACATGGGATAGAGGTCAATGCTGTCAAAATTTATTTTTACAAATGAAAGAGTGCTCAAAGGACAGAAAAAAGAAGAAACTTGTTCAAACCAGCAAAAGGAAAAAGTCAGCAGAAGGGAGGTACTCTGAAAGCATAGGACTCAAAGACAATACAATTCCTGATATGACATGGAGTTGGTGATCCTTGGACCTGGATATCATTGAAAAGATTAATTTGATTAACATAAAGGCTTAAATTATTGTTAATGACATTGTAGCAAATGAGGGAATCCCAGCTTGAATAGATTGACACGATACTCTAAAGATAATCAGAACCACAGTAATGGTATTGATAGCATATCTCCATAGGGGTCAACTAAATATACTTCAAAATTTCTGTTTTATTATTGATATTGATAAGACATCTTTGCATTCAAGGCAAGTGTCCATGAAGAGTATTGTCTTCTATTATGTGGCATGGTTTATAAATGTGATGCAATTTAGAGGTGATATTTTCTTTAAATTCTTTTACAAAAATAAGGATTGATCAAAAATGAAAGTGATAATTTATGTGTAATATGTTGTATATGAAGACTGGTGCTACTACTAGATGCAATCCTGGTGCTTGTTCATCTCATTGATATTGTAGACTGTTATTAATTAATAAGCATTCTTCAGGATATGATGTGGAATTCCTCTCTTGATAATGAATGAATATTCACAGCATGGGTCCAAACTCATGCCTTTGGCTCAAGGTAAAGATCATTACCCTGGGATATCAACCTCAGTCTTCAATTTTCGACTAACATCTAACAACCTGAGTTTAAGGAGAATTGGAATATTGAAGGTCATCTACTCATAATTCTTTACTCTATTATCAATCAATATGAACCTACAAAAAATGCTCAAGAAATCAGAAATGGATTGTAAATATAGAAAATGCTACAAAGATTGTATTTTCCATCACCATACTCTCCAAAAACCCAAACAACCTATCTTATTCTGAGAGGTCTTAAAGTAGCTATCATCTTGAAAAAGAAGAGGATATAATGGGTAATAATTGATTAAACAAATTCTAATTCCTCATATATTGGATGCTAAACTATTCATACTAAGGTATAAGAAATTTTAAAAGACCACAATGAAGTGTTAAAAAGACAATTTGATGTTCCAGTGAAGTCAGGTGCTCTTTAAAATAAATCATTTATCATTCCTAAAAGGATGAAAAATCATCTGGTTGTGTCTCTAGTGGCAACAAGTGCAATGGTTTTAGATCTAATTGGAAGTAATTGACTGAAAATGACTTGAATGGTATAATTATGGACTTAAAGTAGAAAAAATGGCACTAGATTTCCTTGGGAGAGCTAGAGTAAAATACTACCTACCTCTGACCAAGTAAAGTTTCCTCCAACCTTGTTGAAAGAAACAAGGAATTGTGAGTCAGCTAAAAAGTATCTTTCCATAATAAGTACTTGATACTTTTATGTTTAGTTCCTATTGTGGATATGTACAGGTATAGGAGTTAAATTTGGCACATATTTGATCCATCTTGTGTAGACATCAGATGTTGAGATCCACTCACGTTTATGATGGACTTCAGCACACAGAAAAAATACCATAAATATCTGTACATACTGTAGGTGGGACAATGTTAGTGTTAAATTAATGGATACTCCCTTCATTATGAAATAGATTAATCAAAGCTTTGCTTCTTTGGTTGTACCAGTACCATATACATTGTAAATATAAATTTTATTATGTAATCTGGAGCTAAATAGCTTTTCCAAACAAGTGCCTATGTCAATATACCACGAAATGAAAGATATAAGGTATAAGTTACACAACACATAGTAAAATATGTTAATGAAAATGGCCCAAAAAATTACAACAAGATGCAAGAACCACATATGAATATTATAAGTCTAAAATTATAGAAAACAGAAGGGGAAAGGACATAATTGAAAAAATATATCTAAATTATTACACTACCTCTAAAAAGTAGAGTCTAGAACTCCTAATATGAATTCACAAGATTCATGAAAGCAACAAATCCATACATTACTTCCACATTACGGTATGGTCCTGAGTATTTAAAATTACTCTTTCAGCATACACCATTATAATTAATCATTGAATAGCATTCAATGGAAAATTGTGTTCAATTCTAAATGAACTTTCTCATTCAGTATGTTTATCTACAAGTTCTTGTCTATTTTGACCTATTTTAGTCTAATATGCAATATAAGGGATATCAAATGGCATATCTTTCAAAATATAACAACCCTTGGTTTAGAAAATATCAATTCTTGCTTCTTTATCTGGATGAGAATATGATTTTAAACAAAAAATGATTTCTGTGTTCATTTGTGCAAATTTAATTCCTGTGAATTAACTTTACAGTCTCTAATGAAGAGATTTTTTTATTTTTGAATGATGCTACTTGGATTTTTGCAGGGTCAGATTTGTCAGATAAGGTCTCGTTTATCCTGCGTCAATAACAGATTTTCACAAGGTCCAGTAATCTCAATCTATCTCTCATTATCTACTACATCCCCACTTATCTCGATTCTGCTCAATCTATATATCGCTCAATCACCTTCTTCTACTACATACCGTCATCATTTAACATTCTTGTTTCAAAATGATCCATGATTCGCACCGAAAACAGACCGAAAAGCACAAAAGAAGTCGGAAGAATATCTCGCCCTTTAAAACTTCAATATGGCAGAAAAGTAAAAAATATACTCCCTCTTGACTTGAGATTTTGATTCTTGATTGGAATGAGAATATTCTACATAACATCATACACAAAAAATGGAGTGTGCTAAAGGGCAATCCGTGGGTTGTACTGTAGACAACAATATTAAATCAACATACATTGATTTTCCATACTTCTAGTATAAACTTTAAAGTTATTTGGTCCAACAACCAAATAGAAAATCAAAAATAAAAGCCAACCACCAATGACAATGAATATATATATGGGGATGCCAAATCCAAAGCCTTGACAGACTACATCGTCCTTTACAGCTTCCATCACTGTCATGGATGCTCTTTTTTTCTCCTCCTCTTCCACCAACCCTACCATGATACCTTACACCACTGCCAGCCTTCCTTGATGCTGTGGCATGCATTTTTTTTCTGCTTACAAGCAGATGGAAAGATCAATCAGTAGATCCCACCAATGTATCCATGGTTGCTACAGGGGCTAGCTGAGGCTTGTTGCTTGGCGACCATCAACAACAGTGAATCAGAATAGTTGATTATTGCAGCAACAGGTAGAATAGTGTAGGCTAGAGGTTAGGTGAGCAGAGAAGACAGAAACAATAGCAATGCTTGCTTCTAAGAATGAGGGGGGCAATGGTGGTGGTGTAGGAGGAGCTGTATGAAAAGTATGAGGAAACTTGTCACGAGCACAAGTCAGAGGTGTAGAACAAGTGGCATCAGTGGAATAAGTCGAAGCAATGTGAGTGCTGCCAGTGCTACAAGTGGTGGCATTGGCAGCATGGGCAGCAGTAGAAATGGCAGACATGGTGGAAATGATGGAAATGGTGCAGGAAGTTTGAGTGTCAAGAATGGTCTGGATCTATTGGGTGGCAACCAACATAAGAATGGAAGGAATGGAATGCACAACATGAGTGGAATGAGCAGTCAAGTGAGCAAGGTGAGTGAAACTCAACTCAACATCATCAGTGAGCATCAAATGGCAAGTCAGACTGAAAGCCAGATGAGTCAGGCTTTGACAATGGGAGACGATAATAGTGAGGCACAGTTGGCATTGCAGGTTGCCAAGGAGGTTAAGACCATGATGCATCTTTTAAGATTGTTGAAGGAGATGGATGTCAATGATCAAGGTGAGTAGTGATCAGTTTGTACAAGGTTGCCAATTTGGTTTATTGGCTTTGGTTGTTGGAGGCTGGTATAAAGTTCCATTACAACATCATCTTTTTGTATTTTTCATTGAAATGGCTCATATTTTACCATTTTTTGTCAAATTTTTTCCAATCCAACGATGAAATCCATTTTTTTGTTTTTTTTTTCATTTCATAACTAATCAATTTCGTCCCCGCAGGAAGTAACAACGGAGCAAGCACCACGGTAACCTCATTCATTGACAAATTTGAAGAAGAAGTCACCACCATCAAACATTGCATCCAAAACCAGCATTTACTTTCCAATGAACCATATGATGAAAATGAGGAAGAAAGTCTGCTTCCCAGTTGGTCTGAGGTCACCAATCCCAACAGTGGAGAAGTGTATAATGCCAATGAATTAATAAATGAGACTACATGGGGTAGGCCAGTGGATTTGAAGCAGTTGGAGGGAGTTCAAGGAGGATAGCAAGGACAGAATGCCAGTTTTTACATTGAGATCAGTGGCTATGATGAAAATGACAGTCCAGTAGAGGATCAAAACTATCCAAACAATGACAATGAAGATGACAATGATGGGGGACTGCTGCCTAATTGGGTCTTGTACTTCACCGTTGATTGAGAAAAATATTTCTGCAATGAAGTTACCAGCAAAAACTTATGGGATTGACCAGAGAAATTGAAGAAGCAAAATATTCATTATTCACAAAACAGTGAGATGAGTTTCTAGGTGGGAGAGGGAGACAGGGATGATAGAGATGACAGAGACAGCAACGAAGCCGGAAATAATTCTCAAATTGAATTTGATGATGAGGGCAGCCTTTTGCTGTTGGAAAGTTGGAGAGGATTGATGTCCTTGGTCAGAGAAAGATATGCAGGAAGGCTGCAAGCAAGTTTGGCTGGCATCTGGGGCCTATCCGATGATGTTGATGTAGATGAAGGTGGATGCCTTGTTGAATATGGAAGGAGCAAAGGTGAACATGGTGAAGGGACAAGGTTTGAGAGGTCTTATAAATGAGGGCAAAGAGTTTACAATGGACGAGTCATAGTGTGGATTGAGTTGGAGAATATGATTGATTCATATTATACAGGATATGGGCCAAGAAGAATAATGGTATGATGATGAAAAATTCACTATACACAACAACTAATTAGCACACTGCAATCAGGTCATTATGGTAGGTATGCCTTGCCACATGTGGTTTTTCTCACAAAATGAATGATGGGCTTGAAACCATTGATTGTCTGAGTACAGTGCAAATCATTGTAGAATTTGTGTTTATTATTTTTTTTAAACATCTTGTATCTATTACTGAATGTGGTGAAGCTGTAGTAAGTATTTAGCAATGCATTAAAAATGATTATCCCAATGAATGTCATACTTTTTATCACTTTAGTGTTTTATCATTATGAATTTTGGTGACAGAAAAGGCCATGTTCAGTTGTAGTGCATGAGGGATTCTAATTCTTACAATGAGAAGTATTTATTCTTTCTTTTTTTATCTAGTGGTTTGCATGTGCAAATTTTATTTTGGAAATGTTCTGTTCTGTTCTGATGTATTTAGTTAGCAAATTTACACAGGAACAAGATATGGTCAAAAAATTATTAAAGTTTATGACCCTATCATTTGAATGACAAGTCAATGTTCAAATTCCTTGACTCATACAAGCTACGTAAAAAACTGCAAGTTGAATTCATATTGATACCTACAGTTCAACCCATGTATGGAAATTGGACATGCTCCATTGCTCAAACTTTTAGTCCCAAAATATTTTCTCTAAAATATGGGTAAAAGTAGGTAATGCAGTTAGGGACTGATTACTGTATGGGTTAAAATTTAGTAATGAGTGTGAAATGAATTATTATACGACTCCTATTTAGAAAATCTGAGTCCCAAAATAATAAATTTAGAATACAAATGAGTAAGACATTAATCTGCTGTATGTCTTGATAATACTTCTACTCCTTTTGAAAATCAATACTGTTTCTGTTGTATAAAAAAAATAACTTTGTGGTGATTTTAGCTGCTTGTTAAAAAAGTGTCTACTTTTAGCATGGAGAGGCAACAGGCAGGGGGCAGTACACAAACTATGTAAAGTTTTTAGACACTATCAAAACAGTGATCAGGAAGGTACCGCTACAGGATTATTTTGGGAGATTTTTATTTATTTTGGAATCACCAAATGAAATCTAAAATTTTTTGTGAGCAATTAGGCGTAAAATAATTTCCACATAAAATAATCAATATTTTTGTCTCCAAAATTACCAACGGCATGGATCAACACTCAGGATTGTAAGGATCATAATGTGGATTGCACATTGCACCTCAATCCATGGATTACATTCCTATCTGTTGATAGTAATGTTGATCTAATTTCATTGGTAGATTTATTGTTTAATACTATGAAAGGTAGGTTTGTTTAATACAATACAACGATAGGTAGGTATTGAATCTAATTACATACATACCAATGGAATTTGCATGTATAATGGAATTTAATGAATAGTACATAGGAATGGACTGGAAGTTTTATGTGTATTAAAAATAGGAGTGAGTACATACAAAAAATAGCAAAGGAAGGAATAAATATCCCTATCTATGTAGATACAATATCTATGGTATTATTATTACTTAGTAGTATATTCTTTATATGCACCTTCAGTGACGACAACATTACAACAGCCTCAACAACCAACCACACAGTAGGTAGGCAAGGTACTACCTTACATATTAAAATTATAAGTACGTTGGCCTGACAAAATAAGCAGAACTAAGTCCTACCATAGTAGGAATTAGTTTTGCTCACTGCGTGTAATTTCAACTGCACACCCAAAGTTGATGGCATCATCTGGGCAGAATGATCTGTCACAGTGTCATGTGACAGGTGGGCTTGTAGAACTTGGAAGACACAACAGGCAGTTTAGGGCCACATCATTGATCACAACCCTGTCATATTGTACACCATTTATAGTGTTTTCAAAGTTCACTTTTGGTTTGTGAAGCAACTAAAAAATTAGTTTTTACAGTCACTAGATATTTAGTTTATTTTGTATCAGGCAAAATCTATTCTATGCCTAACCTCTTCTAGCATTGTGTTGCATTTTGAATTGTATCCAAAGTGAGAGGGACATAATATAACCAATGTCTACCATCCAAAAATTCTTATTGCAATTTTAGAACAAGTCATTGTGGGATTTTTCAAAACAGAGCTTTTTCAAGTGCTAGTGATCTTCAATGGCTTGATAATACTTTATGTTAAACTGATACAATTCTGAGACGCAGCAGCTGCAATCTTTTATTGCTTTTTACTGTTGAATCCAC
>JALLOT010004782.1:0-10006 GCA_036939595.1 Thalassiosira livingstoniorum
AATTCATGATGGAATCTGGAGCTAAACAGCTGTCTCAGACTAGTGCCTATGTCAATACCAGAAGATGACAAGTACTACAAAATGCAGGTCAATTGTATTATTATCTCTCAAAGGTGCCAATCTGGTTCTTCAAGGGATCCATGTATTGGGAGTACCCTTAGCCAATTCTCATATGTAAAGAATGTACTACAATCCCAAGCTCCAAACCCAAACCCCTCCTTCGAGAGATGTGTGTTATGCATGTTGATTGCTGATGACTGCTGACAGTCAAATTGGACTCCATCTTTGAGAGGTCAAAACTGGCTCTTTGAGAGATCCTACATATGTAGGAAATTGTATTCTCTCAAAGAATAGTTTGTTAAGACAATTGATCTGCATTTTGTAGTATTATTGCTTAGAAATTCAAGAGCTCAACCACCAGAACCAACCCAGTCCTAAGGGAATGACCTCTTATTCTAGCCCCAGTACTTCTAGTGAATCTTGAGAGAAAGAGTCATTTGGTGTTGAGTTGGATCCAGATAACACTACAAACACTAATTCAAGCTCCATAGATGGGAGTGGTAGTAGAAACTCAGAAATTGGTTATAGAAAGAGCACCAGTTAGAGTAGTAGCAAATTCTCTAGAGGGAGTTCTCAGTATCATATTTTTGCTGAGGAAGATTATGGGAGAGATGATGCAGAAAGGGGTGGAGGAGAGGATGACAGTTAAGAAGAAGTTGATGGTAAAAGGAGGTGAATGAGGGGGGAGAGTGGGAGAGGAAGAGGAAGAGGAAGAGAAAAAGGAATGGGAAGTGATAAGAAAAAGAGGAGATTCTAAAGACTTTAGGAAAGTCATGTTCAAAAACATAATGTAACCCCACAACTCCTTCAAGGACCTATCCAGCTACAGGACAAATCATGCACAGGTGCCCTAAGAAGAAGCAAATCAATACAGGTATATAAATTCTGGAAAGAAGAAATCTTAAAACAACTACAATACCATGGAAGGCACCAAAAACAAGAATCAATTGATTCTTCTCCATTATTGTACTTATCCATCATCTATCAGAATCTTCACATATCAGAGATTACATGTTTGTCTGAATTTTTCTGATTTGATTATTCCTAGTAGTAGGAAGAGGGAAAATAAATTAATTTTGTTCTAGTTGAATGTATCAGTAAATTAAACATTGGCCATACTTGAATGAAGATTGTGCTGTTTTAAGACTTTGCATAATTTTTGGTCAATAACAATTAAAATTTCCTTATCAATTCTTTTCCATTTTGAAAAAAAGAACAAACTAATCAAAAGATAAAGGTTGTGGATTGAAGTTTATTTTTGTACTGCACAATTTGTTTTTTTCTGTGATATGAAATCAATTTATGCCAAAAATAAATTGATTAATGTGCATTACCAATTTTCTTGATTAGTGAACAAAATCAATACAAAAAAATATAAAAGGTACGCTTTTGCAAATATGAAAATCCATTGAACAAAATTTATTTTTTCTTAGAACAAAAATATTATTTCTTGGAAGAAATATTTTAATTCTTAAGAAAAATAAATTTATTAGCAGTATAGAATAATTTTGTTAATGGACAAAAAGCATGTTTAAAAACTTTTTCATGACCAATTGTGAGAAAACTTGAGCGTGAGATAAAGTTCAATTAGTTTTTGGGTTTTTAATATCGTTGATCCAATTTATTGTTAAAACATCTTAGATAAAATTCAAATTCAATATTGGTCTATTTTCATCTTGAGATGTACTGTAGCAATGCACTCATTTATACATCATTAGTACGTGTGCCAATGATGAGGGGGGTAGGTGACTAAGGCACATTTTGAATGTGTTGTCAATCACCTCTTTTCATATTTCCTTAAAACTATCAATTAACTTAATTAGCTCCAAGTCTATTATCAAGGATAATCAGCATTTCTGTTGAGACTGCCGCTATTTCAACTGAAAAAACCACCTGCATCTATCAGTTCATGAATCCCTTAACTTGGATGGTTGCTGTAAAGCATATTTCCCTTGCCTTCATCAACTAATCAAATTTCTTACCAATGATCTGCAGTTGCAACATGACATGGATCCTTTATCTTTTATACGGACCTATCTGCTATGTCATACTCCCACTTTCCACAGCACATTGACTGCAGATAGAATTAGCAATTTCCAGCTTAAGATATGTCAGCAGCAGCAGGAAACAGTATGGTATGCCCTATTTATGTTTTCCCTTTTGCCTATTTATTTAGACAAAATTGACAAACCACAGAAAATTTCAGTTTCAAGTGTGTGGTAATGACTGATGCTTCCACTTTCAGGGACAGGTGCCCAGTATCTTAACTAATACTAAAATTATTCTTCAGAATTTAAGTCCTCCACTTACCACTCACAATGTATCGTTGCAATTGTTAAACTCAAGTGAAAATGTTACCTTACAGATGAAGGATAAGAATTAATATCAAACTGTACTCCATTTGAAATAGTGAAAATAGTGACTGGTTATTTTTTTTGCTATACCTGCAAGGTGGAACTAATGATCATAGTGTGAAATGAAAGTCTTCGGTGTATTCTGGTTCTTCTGCTGATACTGTCCCTAAACCAAACATGTTTCAGTATTGCTTTAGAAAGTTTATAACTTGAATACAATGCTCAGAAAGCTAACAACATAGAGTAAGATACAAAGCTGTATTTTTAATTCCTCAGAACCAATAATACTCCCAGACATGGTATCTGGGATATCATGGGAGCTCATGTTGAATGATTAAAGCATTCACTTACTGATCTGTTCCCAACACACTGTCAGAAAATAAAAATTATCTAAGTGTGTACATTTTCCTGTCCATACCCTTCAAGGCCCAAATATGATTGTTTTGCACTTTTTTGCAAGGCTGGTCATACAGTTATGTTTACTTTTAGCTGGATAATTTTGGATACCAAATTTGTGTGCAGTCCAAAAAATTATAAGCCAATAGACATTTCCTTAGATTGACATTAATAATTCTGCATTGAAACATTTAAAACTTCCATTCAATCAAAATCAATGGTAACCACAGCATGCTTCTGTTCTAAAAAAATGTGTACTACAAAAGGGACCCTCACTATGAGGAGAGGGGATGAGGAAGGATATTCCCATAAAAACTTTTGAAGCCAAGTAATCAACTCTCCCTGCTTGTCGGAACTGTTCCAAAATTCTAGTTTCTCACTGTAATATCAGGTGTTAATTCTCTATGATACTGGAAGAAAGGGTCTGTTTTAGGTACATCTACTTCTCTCTCTAGCTTATTAATTCTTTTTGTCATTGTTCTTGATGGGGAAAGTGATACATCCATCGACAACACAGACAAGTTTCCAAGTTTTGAAATAATCCGTTTAGGGATTTGGGCCGCAGAAATTTTTCTTTAAAGCAATGGCAAATTGAGTAAATCATTTGAGTTACGCATTTGATGTGACATTAGATAATATGATTGTCTAGGAAGATACTTCAGGTGATGAACCAACAAAGAAAGAGACAATAATGTTAATCATTGATATATCCTCCATATTTTTTACAGAAGCCATGAATAAATTCTAACCTTACAAACTTTTTAGAATTCAATCAATAATTTTAATGTCACCAGTTCCGACCATGTTTAGTCGCAACATCACAGGAACTATTTGGACGATCTTCCAACTTGTTTTCCTTTTCGACTCTTTCAGCAACAGCGGCTGCTCCCCACACAGTGTAACAGTTGAATGCATTTTCAAAGCAACTTTTTGCTTCAACATTTTCGCCAATGCCTGCTAGAAATTTGCCTTTGAACTCATATGCGAGGCCTTGTTCGGGGAGGCAGCCATGATCACGAGCTGCTGTGATTGACGCCTCGTATGCTTCTTTCGCATCGTTAGGATTCTCTAAACACGCATGATATTCTGCCTGGAGTAGGAGCAGCTTATTTTCAAATATGGATTCATCATTGATGACACGCCATGATTTCATTTTATTCAGCCCATGCTTCCCATCATCCATGTATCTGTCTTCTCTTCTTTCTCTGTAAAGGACAAACGAGATCAAACTGCGATAGAAAGTATGTACAACAAGTTGGATTTTGGGCATTTTTGAAGATGCCAGTGAAGATACTTTCGATGACCAAAGAGCTGCTTCCGAAAATTGCCTCCTCCAAAAAGCAGATATGACGCGTTTTAGGTATACCGCTTCCACAAGTGGTGTGTTCTGCCTTTCTGTAGCATCGCTGAACAGAGAAAACTCATCAAAGATAGTTCTATCCCTTCCCAAAGCTCCAAACTCTGAAAAAGGGTCGCTGGTTTGTCCACTCAACTCATTCAAGAGTGCCCTATCAAGAGAGGCATATTTCAAACATTCCATGTTGTGTTTTGCCTTTATATAAAAGAAGTTATTCAACATTAAAAGAACTGAGAGGAAAATGGATGAAAAATCATAACGAATCATAAACTTACCACCAACTTCTTGTTATCGTCGAATGCGCTCATGATTGAAGATAGCTTTTCTCCCTGAAAGATAGAATACTTCCAATGAAAACATAAGCACAGCATGGCCGTCTCAACATCTCCAACTTTCATGCCTTCTTCTTGAGCATCCTTTAAGAGTTTTGATGTCTTTTTGAAAGGGACGCGCCAGAAATTAACAAAAAGCAACACACAAAGTCGGTACATAGCAAGGTGACGATGCGGGCGGGATTTATCTAGAATTTTTATAGCCAAATTTCCCCAACGTTGGCCTTCATCATAGTTTTCTTCTAGAAATATTTTGTGATAACCTGAAAGAAAGAAAATGTTCATTAGAAGTTAACAATATCCTCAGCAGAAGCGGCTTATTCAAGGGTACTTACCAAACAGCATGAAAGCCATTGCTGACTCAGCACATATCCCATTTTGCAAAGAATACTTCCCAAAAATACAAGAAATCAGTGGCATGTAAGGAGAAGATAAACGATATGTAGAAATTAGAAGGATGTCCATAATGTTCAAAATTACTTTCTTCTTTCCATCAGGATGGTGTTGAAGGTGAAGATTTTCATCAAAATTGAATGTGGATGTCATGCGCGAGATTTCAGTCATCGCTTTGACAATGTGGTCGTGAGTAACTGGAGGAGTCGGGATATCAAAATCTAATTTACGTAGCGCTTCCAATCCCTTTTCGAGACCCTTTTCGTGCTGCCCTATGGATTCATACCACCTCAGTAATATGTAATGGGATTCAAGAGAGTCTTCAAACGATGATGAATGTTCTATGACGGCGCTGGCGTATTTGACGATATCTTCCGTCTTTTCCCCTAGTATCAACAACGCAGATGCCGCGCCTTCGTTGAGAGCACGACATAACTGGTGCGTCTCTTCTCGCCAAAGTCTTCCCTCTAGAATCTGCATTCCCTTCTTGAAAAAGTGTGCCGCAGCTTGGAAGTCTGAGTTCATTTTTGATTCCATTCCAGAGACAAGATTCCACGATGCAAACCGAATCCTTTGAGACTGATCTGCAGTGAATGACATGCCTGATTTGTTTATTTGTCCGACTGCAACCGCCACAATCGACGAAGATGAATTGTCACCATTGTGACTGATACTGAGCTGTCCCATGGAAGACTCTACTGTATATTTGCTGCTTCTTGAGTCAAGATCAATTGCTTCTCCCAAATATAATCCAATATCAAGGTGGAGCTGATGCCTTTGAAGTGCAGGAATTCCTCTGTAAACTTGTTCTTGAATCAAATCATGAGAAAATGAAACAATAGAACTAGTTCTCTCAATGATTCCTCTCTCCTCCATTCTTTCGAGTGAAGTACTTAAACCATTGGTACTTAAACATGGTGAACCGTTCAAAACTTCCAGCAATGTTACCTGTGCTTGCGTACCGAAGCAGGAAATAACTCGAAGTATTTGAAGCTCTGCAGATGACAAAGAAGATAAGTTTGACACGATCAAGGCCGCGACGTCATCACCAGGCTTCATGGCGGATATGACATCCTGGTTCCAAGTGTATCGCCGAAGTTGGGGGCTGTACGATATGTTGGAGTTGCTCAAAAGGGAGTTCAAAAATTGCACAATAAAGAGAGCATTCCCTGATGATTTCTAAAAAAAGCATGATAACTAGCGTGGGTGAGAATGACAACTCAATAACTATGGACAAAATTTGTTGTTCCACGATCAAGGAAAACGCACCTTGTGAACGATGTTGGCCAAATTTAGAACGAGNCCGAAGTTGGGGGCTGTACGATATGTTGGAGTTGCTCAAAAGCGAGTTCAAAAATTGAACGATAAAGAGAGCATTCCCTGATGATTTCTAAGAAAAACGCCAAGATCATTAGCGTGGGTGAGAATGATAACTCAACAAACAACAATGGACAAAATTTATTGTTCCACGATCAAGGAAAACGAACCTTGTGAACAATGTTGGCCAAATTTAGAACGAGTCGTCGTGTCATTTTCAGCTCTGTCATGATCATTTCAGTTACATCACTTTTGGACATGTTTGAGAGATTGACCTCAGTCAGCCTCACATGACTACCGTGACTAAGATCCTGTAACTGACGTTTGAATGATTGAAACCCAGAAATCTCGTTATCACGGTAAGTTGCAACAACTAAAAACCGACCTGGACCGCGCCAGAGGTATCCGGCACCAGTAATCAATTCCCCCAAAAGGGATAACATAGCTGTGAACACCATTAGAAAAAAATGTCAAATAGAGTTCAGGCGCAAAATCTAATAGACTCCGATGAACATTCATACAAACCTGAATCTGCCCACTGTAAATTGTCTAAGCAAATCATCATATGTCGTTCTAAACTCAACACAGCACCAAGAAATTTGGACAGCAAATACCTCAATCCTCTAGGCGAAAACTCAGTATCCAGTCTACCCACGCCATATCCACTAGCGGTTGGTAACAACTCCGGAATGCTCGGAATAAAAGTAGACAATCGGGATAGACTTGTTGGGTCGAGAGTATCTGTTATTGCATTTGCAACCTGCATACTGTATTCGACGTCTGCCTCATTGTTCCCATTCCGCATCGACAACAGATTAGACACCAACCTGTTAAAAAGTCCCGAGATGACATTCTTCGATTCATGCTCGGTACCTCTTTCAAATTTAGCTTCTAGAACAATCCATTTGGGGCCAGCAACAAGCTCTGAAACTCTTCGTACTAGATGCGACTTGCCACTTCCAGCAATCCCAGAAACAAAAGCCACTTCTGTCATTCTTTTGGATTGATTCCCATTTTCCAAGCGTTTCGTAACTTCTAATATTTTGGATAATTCCTCATGTCGACCATAGTACCTCTGACCGAAAAGGATATTTGATTGAAAAATATTATTCGCGGGGTTGTAGAGAAAAGTAGAGGGGCGTTTCACCATTTGTTGTAGGTCATCGATTACATCATCAAACGTCGTGAAGGGAGAGTCAGCCTTTCCCTGAAGTCCTATATCAATCATGTCGGACAAAAGCCTGCAAATCGATGTAGGAAAATCAGATGTTTCTAAAAGGTTCGAGAATAAACTGCCTCCCCCTCTACGTCGCACTTTTGAGTTTGGCGTGGCGGAAACAACTGAAGCAAAGCAATCCATGAAATCCGTATTGGGGTAGGAATGATTCGACATCATTTCATGAGGCAGGTCACTGCCTTGTGAGAAAACAGAAAAAATGAGTTTTCCCAGAAGACGAAGTTTCTTTTGAAATGTACTGAAATGATTTGAAGTTTGGCTAGTTGGATCATGATATAGACTCTGGATGGGGGAGATTCCAATGGGAAGGATAATTGTCATGTTGGCCAGGATCCACTTGACGGGATTTGCAGGTGACGAACTCAGTGACTTAAACTTTTCAATGTCTGATAAGTTGGAGTTGGTAGGGAAATATTGCAACTGAGAAGTGAGAGGCTGGGATTCTAGGCGGTATGTGTTTGTATTGTTAAAGGTGTGTCTTTCTGCTCCAGAATTTAAGTTTGAACTGGTGCTTGTTGAATAAGAAATATCCATCTGATCAATGGTCCCGGGGCTCTGCTGAGGAGGACGAATACGATTTCCCCCACTGTTTGAGGGTGCAACTTTATTATTGTGGTCTAAACTTGCATTGCCAAAAAGAATTTTGTCGCTAACAGGACGATTGCTTTGACCATTCTGCCCTGCACGATGCTGCTGATGGTTCCGATCCGATGCTCTGATTTTGGGGTCTTCATCGAAGGATATTGTGGACAAGCAATTCTCTGGACGAAATTCATGCGCACTTTGTTGGCATTTTGGTTCCGCTGCTATTTTCCTATTTTCTTCAAAAGAATGTCTAGTCTGGCCCTCTTGATCTAGGCCACTTTGTTGGCATTTCGGCTTCGCTGCATTGTTTCTATCTTCTTCAAAAGAATGTCTAGACTGGCGTTCATGATCTAGGCCACTTTGTTGGCAATTCGGTTTCGCTGCAATTTTCCTATCATCTAGGTCAATTTGTTGGCTTTTTGGTTTCGCTGAAATTTTTCTATATTCTTCCAGAGAATACCTTGACTGGTGCACGTCATCTAGGTCCCTTTGTTGGCTTTTTGGTTTCGCTGCAATCTTTCTATCTTCTTCAAAAGAACTTCTAGACTGGCTATCGTGATCAAAGTCACTTTGTTGGTGTTTTGAATTTGCTGCAGTTTTTCTATCGCCCTCCCAAGAGTTTCTATTTTCTGATGCAATATTGGCAGATAGACAGCTATCAGGAGAGGAAGAAATTGAAGAAATTGTCGGCTCGTATTGTCGGCTCAGTTGCTTGCCACGTAACGGGCGCACTGGCTGCACCCCATTGCTGTTCATGTGTACTGTTTTATCTTGTTCATCTCTCAAGTGATTTCGCTGCAATGATTTTGTTTCCAAATGATTCTGGTCCGAAGACACAGAACTCTTTTTGTAACTACCGTCCAGTTGATTTTTGTTGGCTGACATATGACAACTTGCAGATTGAGTTGACGTGGTTGATGCTGCCGGTTTTTTATCTTCGTCCTCGGACATTTCTTCGTTGCAGTTGACTGGAANTGCGATGTTGGCTTAGCGAATCTTTAAATTGTCGGCTGAGTTGCTTGCCACGTAACGGGCGCGCTGGCTGCACCCCATTGATGTTTATGTGTGCTGTTTTCTCTTTTTCGTCAACCAAGTGATTTCCCTTCGCAGCGAACCGATGATTTACTGATCTTGTTTCCAGATGATTCTGGTCCAAAGACGTAGAGTTCTTTTTGTAGCTACCATCCAGTTGATTTCTGTTGGCTGAAATCTGACAAATTGCAGATTGAATGGAAGTGGTTGATGCTGCCGGTTTTTTATCTTCGTCCTCGGACATTTCTTCGTTGCAGCTGACTGGAAAAACACCGTCGAGCGACGCAAGAGTCCGTCTACAGACTTCTGATTTCTTTTCTTCTTGGCCGGATACATCATCATAACATCCTTCTCTGTCACCAATCAGCGAGGGTCTCTGATCCGAGGGTATGCGTTCTTGATTGGGCAATAATTTCAATGTCACAGAAACCTGGCTCAGTTTCAGATTCGATAAGCCGCCATGAAGAGCATCGGATGTTCCCAAAATGCTAGAATTGGCATCGTATCGAGCGAATGATTGGGCAAGCTGCGATGCCAATTTCGTCGCGTTTAACATCTGCAAAGACCATTGTTGTGTGTTGCGGAGGGGATTCAGAGAGGCGACATTTGGTGTGTTGGAGATTGTGCATTCGTTTGGGTCTTCATTTTGGAGCAGTAGTTGCGTTGAAGAAAGACATCGTGAGCACACCAAGTCCTCAAGCGATATGACAAGTAGATTGGTGGATGATAGGGTGGATGCATTCTCCATCTTTACTGTGGTACTTCTCGGGGTGTGGCTTGTTGATTGTGGCAATGCATCTTGGATGGTGGCTACACATTCTCATTCAGAGGCATTCGCCATTTTCCATACATTTTCCATCGTTCAGACAAAAAAATAATAAGTAAAGAAGCATCCTGGTAGGTCCCCAGCCAACTTTGTTGGTAGGTCCCCAGCCAAGTTTTT
>JALLOT010004820.1:0-10692 GCA_036939595.1 Thalassiosira livingstoniorum
TGGTGACGCGTAGGAAAACGTGCTGGCCGGTGGCCAATAGTAACCACCACCTATTCTTGCAAGGCACTCAAACAGAAAGGATTAAAAATTTTTAACTTTTACTGCCATTGTCAGCGCCGTTCAGCGTGATGATGGCCTTTCTGCAAGAGTGGCTCGCCAATCACACGAATTATGAGCTTTTGCTCGCGTGAACTTTGCCATACAGTACCTAATCAGTGTTCTGGTTAGGTATTATTTGCCAAAGTCCACCTAGGTGAGAAGTTCCTCTCTTGTTCACTGTGTCTGGCTTTAGCTCCCATTTGAGATGGTGATCACAACTAGCAATTTGTGGATATGCTGCACTCGCCAAAACCCGTTCTACAGCCTGAGTAACAACTAATACACTCCAAACTCACAACACATCCATTTGCCCTGTGGTTTTACTTGGCAAATTATTTGTCATCAGCCACGAGCGGATTGTCTCTCCAAGGGATAGAAGTCCCTATATTGATAATCAAGAACCAAACAGGGAATATATTACCATCGTTGGTGTTGATTGTGAAGATGACACAAGGAATTGTGCCCATCATCCCAAGTGCGGGGCAACTTTATGGGCGGGAGATGTTATTGAATTCATCACCAACATCGATTTTGTCAATGGCTTCCTCAAACACCGCATTTGTGTTCACAGAGTCATCAACAACGAGCCCAGTTGCCACATTGGCTTTCTCCCTCTGTCCTACCGCAACCGTCATTTGTTCTTTGATGGCTGTCGCGCATTTGTCACCGAAGTCATTGATACGGATCGGAACGACTGCATCGTGAAGCGTCGAATCTCCTACATGAACAGGGGGGTGGCAACAGCATACTTACTGACAAACAGAGATTTTGATACAATTTGTTTCAAACAAATTCAATCCAACAAACAGCTTGATGCAGAAATAGAGCAAGCAAGGAAACAATTTGCGTTGGAAGGAAAATACAAAGGAACCACGACAGACACTACGAAAATGGAATCGACTGCAAAAGAGGATAAAGTGGCAGCAACAAAACAAAAAGCAACAAAATCCAAAAAGTCAGCAACTGCAAAAAAAAGGAAGGGATGCTAAGCCCATTATCAGTAGCAAAGAGTTCAAAAATAAATAAGCAACTAAAATTGAATTATTCTATCAGCAATGAAAAAGTACAACAAATAATTGGATGCAAGTAGTAAATAAATCTGCTGTTGAATAATTGATTTTAATACTTAATTTTTTGTTTGCCCTCAAACCAAGTGAAGGCCTCCTCCAGCCAAGCATTTTGCACTTTTCCAGTGCAAAGTTCTTTGCATGCATTTGCCACCCACTTGGCAATGAGAGCACGAGTGGGTGACATGACTTCAGTGGAATGATTTATCTCCAGATCAATCATCCACTTAATCCATTGCTCCTTCACTCTTCTATTGAGTGGAGTGTTAATCCCCACGTCCACTTGCTGACAGTGGCAGGTGCATCCACCAGGGATAAACATTAATTCAACCCACAACCCCTTGTTCCTATCTTGCACTGATTTCATCAGATGCACCTTGTAAGAATCAAGGATGAGGAGGGGAATAACCCAGGGGGGACACTGCCCAACATACGGCGCCAAAATATTGTCTACCCAAAAGAGCATGAGATACTCATCCATCCATGCCTTTGGTTGGACGGCGTACGACATGTACGAATCGTCGTATGACGCTAACTCGCGTTTGTCGATACGACCGCCTCGCGTGCCTTTAAAAATTAAAAGTGGACGAAGAACATCGCCTCTGGCGGTAATGCTCATTGCAAGTGTCGCCCTTTTGGTGTCACCAGTTGACTTACGCATGTGCACACTCTTTGCACCCTGTCGCTCCAAAGTTTTCTTCCCTTGGAACGTAAAAGGGATGGGCGTCTGATCCATATTAATGATGAACTTGGGATCACGATGCCGGCCCTGCACGAAAGGACGGGAAAAGGAGATGAACACGGTTGCATCTTCTTTTGTTGCCTCCGCGGATTTTTGCGATTCGTGTGTTCCAGTACGGAACACAAACCTATTAGCATCAAAAAATCGGTGAATCGCCTTCAGCTTTGCGTTTTCCGTCTTCGCACGAAACACGCAATCGAGACTACTGGCATATGCAACAACAATTGGGCCGTTAACTACAATCCCCTGCTCTCTTTTTTCGTCGATGAAATTTATTAGCTCATCCTCAATTGGCTTGAGCTGGGATTCCTTTCCCACATTGTTTGATCTCTTGCTCAAACTCAAAGTATTGTTGATTGCTCGTTTCCCGTCTTCGCCGATGATAGTATTTTTGTCAATCAAAGCTTTCCAGCGATAGTATTGATTGGTCTGAATTCCTACTACTTTACAGGCGTCAGTTGTAGACATTCCCTTGGAGATCGATTTCCGAATTGAATTAACAATGCGGACTCGATCCCCATTGGTGTAGGTGATACGGCGATTCGCCGTCGTAATTTTCTTACGGCCGGTATCTCTGGTTTTTCCCATTGCCAAAATTAACTCCTTTCATAGACACAACAATAAGCCAACAACACAATCAATCAGAAAAGGGTGTGGGACAAAGCCTGCAGTTAGAATCAACGGCTAAATCAATATCGGACAATCACGGCCGGTCCTTTCAACCCCGCCACGTACTACCGCCGGCCGCGATAGTCATGTAATTAGAGATTGGTTTATTGTTGCGTGGGAATTAGTGTGTCATATCATTAGTATACTCATAAAGTTTTAACAATTAATAGTGTCCACTAATTTTGAACACCGTTCGAACACGCCATTGTGGAAGCATACGTCAATCTCATTGTCAGTGGTTTGTCAGGGTTTGTTAGGGGTTTGTTAGGGGTCTGGTTTTTGGTGCATAGGTGGTGGGGGGAGGCGTTTGCTGTGGCCGATTACATTGAATTTGAAAACTCAGACAACAGCCACCAAAATGCGCGCATAATGCATGAATTAAAAAAAATAATGATGGGTGATGGCCTGAATGCTCTAAAAATGCGCGATCCTGCGCGATCTGTTCTACGTGCTAAAAACACGTATTGTACAGAAGCCGGTCAATAAGGAGTGAACGTGAAAAAATATTTTTTTTCATGTACATTTAGTGCTCCTTGATGTCCGGCTTCTACGGTAGAAGAATCGCCAATAATTTTTTTATTTTTTGGTGATTAGTGTACTACTAGTAAATGAGCCATTTATTGCTCAAATAGCGATTGTTAGCGAAGTAGTTTTTGTAGTACCTTATTGTAGCTTTAAAACACTGCCGCTGTGCAAAATGGCACCCTCGGCCGATATCCCTACTGGTGTTGCAGCGGCACTCCTCTGGTTCTTCTTCCCGGTGTTGCATTCATCGTCGTTTTCCGCCCCTTCCGCAGGCTCTGCTGTCGCCATCGTCGCGGCAAAGATACCGCTGTTTAAAAAAAAAATAAAAAGTAACGGCGGTTTCTGGATGAAAAAATTCCAAGACGAACATCATCTCCGACGGCGACAGTGATCTGGTCGCTGTCGTCTAGTGCCGTCGTCAAGTGGCTAAGTCTCTTCCGCCAGTAACACACCAGAATTGATAATGACACCAAGGGATTCGTCCCAGCTACGTCAATAAATGGCGATTGGCGCCCGTGTAACAACTTGGCAATCTTCGTACTAGTTACTAGGAGTATGTCGTTAGATTAACGCTTAATTGCGTACTAGAACCAACCTCATTTTAGATCTTAATATTGTATCTAGTTATTAATTTAGAGTTATTGTTAAGCTCCGCGATAAAGACCTGCAAGAGGTTTTCTTTTCGCGGCTATCGTATTGTACTGAGCCGGGCCGATGTTGGCGGCTCCATGCACATGGTGCCACTGCTTAGAATGGCAAAAAAATTCAAATCGAAGGGTGGTTAATGAAGCCATATTACGGAAAAACGACAATAAGCCAGAGAGTGATACCGCCAAGGAAGTAGGGATTTGGTGTGTAGATGAGGATTCGGCCGGGCGGAAGTGTGGGGGATGGATGTGTGCTCCGCTCTACGGCTTCCCCCCACGGGTCCGGAGCGGCTGCCATTGTCAGGTTCGAATATTTTTTGCTAGATAATTACTAGTAAA
Source organism: Thalassiosira livingstoniorum (assembly GCA_036939595.1). NCBI lineage: Eukaryota > Bacillariophyta > Thalassiosirophyceae > Thalassiosirales > Thalassiosiraceae > Thalassiosira > Thalassiosira livingstoniorum. The sequence continues at coordinate 4,089 of JALLOT010004820.1, forward strand.
AAAGGTACCAAGGTAAATAGAGGTACCGTACGACAATAATCGTATTTTTTTAACTTTCATCGCATCTTCGGGCGCCAAAGCTAGAAGAAGGTTAACTAGCAGTTGCCCACCCTGTCGCGCTCCCCTGGTATGGTATTGCATTGTGGAGTAAATAATAATAATCACATCATACTCCTAATATTATGGTAAGTACATACTACTCATTTTTTGTATTGTACTACTACTAACTTGTACCTACTTACCTTATGTATGATGTATTTTTTAATTAAAAAAAAAAGTAGTAGTAGTACGAGTACAATATTAATTGTATGTCTATTACGGGTATTTAGTAGTATGTTTTTACTACTAATACTAGGTACTACTTAGATATTAGAGGTAGAAAGGTAGGGGTACTAAGTAGGAAGGTCGGCGGTATCACATTATTCTTGTCAAATCAACGGCTACCAACAGCCATTATTACTGCCTTTCGCCAATTTTGTTTATTCCAGTCGTGTTCAAGTGGGTTCAAATCAAGCCCACTCCGTCCATTGTAGTACTAGATTGTACATACATACTCGTATTATATTAATTTACTTACTGTCTCTGTTTTGTATAAAAATGTCTATTTTTCCAATTTTTCTGTTCTTTATAAATTTGGATTTTTTTGTACAGATAATCATCAATGTATTGTACCATACTGTCCGTTTGCCCCAGGGGAAGGAGCTACTTCCTCAATTTTCAATCTGTTTGCTTCATTTTTTTTGAATTTTTACTGATAAATATTAAACAAATTAACACAGTAATTTCTAGGTGAAAAGAACAAATATTCATTGAGTTATTTTTTATCATTTTTATAGAGTTTTACTGGTCCAAAAAGTAAATTGTAAAAAACAATACTTATGAAATTAAAAAGCCAGTAAAAACCAACCGTCTCATTTTCACAACCATGAAATGCAATGTAATTAATAAAAAAGTAGCAAAATGACAGTTTTTTTTACCGTCTTAATTTTTACTACTAATAACTAAAACAAAAGTAAATCGAGATATCATAATTAGTTTCAAAATGATTTTGGCACAGATTTTAACTGGGGAAAGCTTTTCTTAACAAATATATGTTCCTCTAGAGAAGGTCAGGTTTTGTCCCATTCTACTAATAAAGCCCTATCTGCCCAAATTTAAACTTTTGAAAAAGTCCTACCATAGGCAACAGTAATTAGACCCATACAGTGAATAAGACAATTTAATATTTGTTTTAGCAGAAAACAATCACTTAACACCGCCATAATATTTCAACCTGTAAAAATGCTAGCTTTACGCAATGAGCAAGATATTTAATTATTAAGCACATGTTTTGGCAACAATTTGAGAGGATGTTACGGGGGGCTTACTTCCTTTTTTTACGGTAGTAAAAGATGAGACATTAAAATTCCCCAAGTTTCACTCTCCCTCCCTTTGGACAAATGGACAGTAAGCATGGTGCCCACTGACAAGCTTCTCCCCCATGGCGGATGCTGTGGTGAAAACAAATGTCTTAGAAAAAAAACTATGTTATCATATTTCATAGTCTTATTAGAGTAGACTAACAACTCTACCTTACAAGTACAGATAAACAGAATTACTTGCTTATTGCATGCTTTTTGCAGTTTTGTACTGAGAGGCTTCATAAAAGTATGTATGTAGAATTACTATTTGCTATTTTCATTGAAAAGTATTCAAGTTGCAACAGCATCTAATTCCATGAAATCTTTTAAGGACAGATGAAAAGATCTTGTCTTGACACATGACACATGACAAATTAACAATTTATGTATGCTTGGAGCGGGTTGACCCCACCATTGTTGTTTTTACCATGGTATCATAATGTGCTCATCAGACTTGGTGTAAAAAAGAAAGATTGGGTAGTTAGTGCACAGCATCAAAATTTTTGCATAAAAGGTGCAGAGACAAAATGAGCAAATCAACCAAGACAAATTCAAAAAGTTAATTTCTAATTTTATCAGAACAAAAAGAGTACGGCATCTGGTAGATCTAAACACCAAATTTTTGTGTGTAAGTAGCTTCTGTACTGTTAGGCTACAATTGGGCTGATTGATGTTAAAACCCACATAGGAATTTGTGACTGCCAGTTACCTACTCCCCTCACTAGTAAAAAAGACCTAAGGTACAGTTGCTGCACCTTGAATAGCATCAATTGTGCCAAATAACCTAAGAACAAGCAAATTATATTACAGTGATGACAGGCACCATCACATGACCATGGTGTCTATTTTAGCTGTGTTGCCATCTGTTTTCAAGTGGACCAAGCACACCAGTACCAGTAGTCGGTCATGGTGTAATTGTGCATTGCGTTGGTACTGGCGGCGACGGTGTCTCTATGACAAATGTGCAACATTTGTTGTCATTTTGGTGGAAATGGGATTTTCAACACCATTTTGGTGGCAAAAACGCGTTGGCAGACCCAGGGTGTCATCCATCATTGAAAAGGTAATGACACAAGAAGTTAGTAGTGAGAAATTTGTAGGACAATCACAGCCCCTAATCCTACCAAAACCCAAATAGCCACTTTTATACAAGCCAAAGGGAGAAACACATTTCGAATCAAGAAAATGTGAGAAGTAACATAGATTCACCCAGCCATGCATACTACTTACCTACAACATACCAAACCTACCTAGAGGTACTATGTAGGTAGCTGGTAAAAGGACCAAGGAGAAACACCATCAAGTGAAAAAAAAAACATAATTGGAGTAGTGCACTATTATTCCCAATGGAGAGTCAGAAAAAATGGAGAATTCATCTCATTCCTTGCAACTTGGACGAGTGAATCCATAATCAAAATCGTGAAAGAGATTCGTTACACTAATAGGAATTGGACTGCAAAGACCCCAAAGCTGCCCACATCATAATGAATTATATTCTCATCATTCCTATTCTTTTCATTGCCATGGCATCCGACAAACGAAAACTAATGTCCAATCTACGGAAAATAAATGTTCCTTGGATGCGTCTCACTTGTCTCTCAATATTATTTGCATATTGTCGAATATCGGATTTATCTTCACTTCTCAAGGGGGACGCACCTTCCCAATCGCTAAGATCGAGATCTACTCTCGCCACGAATAATGTTGAAGGTGGCAACTTGAGAATTCAAAAACAAATCATCAAAGTCAGCAAACCTCCCTCTGCAGAAGAACAGCTTCCAACAAAAATAATCACCGCATGCAGCGAAGATTACATTGAAAAAGCCTTCTCCCTCGCAAATCAACTTGGAGCCTTTGATCAAACCCTCCATATAGTTCCATTAAATTGGATTCCTTCAGATTATTCTTTGAGCGACACTAACGACATTGAAGACAATGGCGACATTGGCGACATTGACGTGAATAAACGTGTGTCTCATCCAAGTTTCAAATACGAATCACCCATTGTCAATACCACCGCTGATATTCTTTCGCTCAAATTGGCAGCATTAGCCTCTCATACTCAAAATTCTCCCACGAATTCGACTTTGTTATGGTTGGACGCCGATACGGCCGTGCTCGGCGACGTCCACAAAATTACAGAGCGAAGCATCTCCGATGGATGTCATATATCCTTGAAAATTAGACAAGGAAGATGCATCGATCGGTTGAAAAAGCACTCGAAGGACGGAGGGAGGCAATTTAAATATGCCGCGGGGGTTATTTCGATAAGGGTATCTTCTGCCACTCGAAGGTTCTTTCAAGAGGCGTACGAGTTTTCCACTTCGGGTGTACCGAACAGTTTCATGCTTTATCGCCGTGTAGTCGATGAAGATGGCGGTGGATCGCATATGATACGGTGGTATCAAGACCAATTGGCATTCTACGAGCTTTTAGAACACACCGCATACCGAGATGCAAATCAACAAGAGGATGAATTGAAAGTTTGTAGCTTGAACGATGACGAGATGTACCTCGGACATCCTCATCTATGCACAAGTCGAGGCAGTGTGAATTCCTCTACGATCACATATTCGGGGAAAGCTGCCAGTACCGGCAGGATACGGAAAAAGAGACGAAATGTAGAAAAGTCATATTGAGATAGAGGAATGAGAGCAGTTCCACTTGTATACATGAAGACCGTGGTAGCATCGATAGAGATAGAATGTAGGCATTAGAGTTTATAGATATATAAAATAGATTTTCCATAAGTATTTTTTTTTGTCATTCAGTTTATATCTCAAATTGATTTCCCATGTTTGCAATGCGGATCACCTTTGGCATCATAATTTTTTGAATTGGAGCTTGAATGTAGCCAAAAAAGAAGAAAAGTTCAATGTGACACTCAGATCCACAAGTCAAATCATTATTGATTGGCTGAAACACGGATTGCCGATTTATGGTTCGGTCTTGAAAATATCCCCGTTGAAGTAAGAACAATGGACCGTCGAAAACCCTTTTCCGCGGTTTGCTGCTGTGCCCAGCCATTGGATAGCTTTGAAACGGGCGAGGTTTACTCTTTTCGAAAATAGGAAAAGTGATGTTGCAGTTGATGCCGTAACACTTTTGACATTCGATACGTCCTCGTCAATTATTGCAACGTCAATAAATAGAGAGGAACTTGTTACTGCGGCTAAAGTTCTTCCTTTCCACTCCCATCACCAGCACCTGCAGGACCACCAACACTGCTAGCACCCCCAAGACCCCCCTTCTCTCCAACTCCCCCCGTCTCCCCCTTCTGCATCTCCCCAAACAACAAAGTCAAATTAATCCTCCCATTCTCATACCCGCCTCGAAACTTGTACCGATCCGTCTGATGAAACAATGCCGAATCGAAAATAACGGCCCGATTGGGTTTGTGCGGTATCGTGACATTGGCGAAATTGGTGGGTTTGAGGAGTTGTTCGATGACTAGGTCGGTGTGGGTGTTGTAGGATTGAAAATCCCAGTGTTCTGGAATGCAAAATGAGAGAGATCAACATATTAAGAGGAACTTTGAGAAAATAGTAAGAACCTCAATTTCACGACAAACCCTGATCCCCGACTCCACTCACCCGGAGGCCGTGCCGTAAACACCACCAACCCTCCACTGTCCCCCTCTTCCAAATTGCCTCCCTCCATACTCAACCACAAATTGACATTGACCGCTGCCTGATCCGCATGAAGGTTGATGCCACTGGTCCATTCGGAGTCGTATTTGTAGGCCCACATGTATTTCAAATCGTGAGTGCCCCCAGCTGACGTAGCTGACGTGGGTGTCATGATTCTAGGCATGACCGTATGCAAATCCCTCGCCAATCGTAAAAACACCTCATCGTACAACCCATCATCAATGTATGCCCCGACATACTTTCCGAATTGCAAGGGAGTCTTGGTCTGATACCAATGCGTGTTGAGTAACAATACGTTTCGGAGGAGGGTGAGTGTTTGGGGTGTCAGGAGGTTGTCGATTATGAGTACTCCGGGGATGGAGGTGGTTGTGTATTGGGCACTTTCATTACTATCGCTATCGTCCTGTTGAGAATTGCTATCGTTGCTGCCAGTGTTGGCTATTCCTTCTACTTCTTCCCCGAACCACAATCGCTGTATCTTATCCCAATCCAACTCTGGATTTAATAACACCTCCTCCTTTTTCCTGGCAGCATCGGCAGAATCAGCAGCATCAGCAGCATCCTTCGAATGCCCAGCATCAGCTCCATGCAATAAATTCTCCATCGCCCGAATCTCATCTGCACCCCTCACAAACAACGCTTTATTATACACACTTGCAATGCCCGCTTCGTAATCTTGCTTTGAAAATGGGTACAATCCTTTAGTTTTTTCCAATTCGTTGAGAGGGGGGATGCGGGAGAGGACTGTTTCATAGATTGGAATGACGGTTTGGAGGTATTGAATGAGGTTCCTGTATTCTTGGTGTTTGTTGGAGTAGTACTCTCTTTTTTCTGCATCAATATTAACTTGATTGATATTATTGCTGGCTTTGTTGGCTTTGTTTCCCAGCAGCTCTTCCAATCGAGCCGTCCATCGCTCCAATCTTTCAATAATATACCGGACCTGCTCCAAATCATGCTTCAATTTGTATTCCGAGGTGTAATACTCCCCTCCTCCCCGTGCCACCAATGTCGGCGACAATTCTCTAGATCCTTTTGAAGTTACAGCATTTCCAACATTTCCAGCATCGTAATCGGGATGATTCAAAGGAAGCGCCGAGCGAGGACTCCGTTCAAATATATTGGAGAGTGCCCAATGCAGACCATCCAAATCGTACGTGGAGAAGAAGTACGAAATGTCATCGGCGCTGATGAGATCGGGGAAGAAATCATCCGCGTATTCCGGGTTGTCGGCATGGTCTGTGTGGACGAATGCCGAAACGAGCATGGAATTCCAAACATCAGACGAATGGAAGGCATGGAAGGAAAGTAGTGCCACAAGGAGAGTAATGTGTCCCCATGTGAGGCGGGTCAGCAGAGTCGGCAAAGTCAGGGAAGTAAGGGAAGAATAGGAAGGTGGGGTTGCAGATCTTGCAGATGCCATCGTCATGTTCACTGCTTTCGCTAAAAAGTTCGTGGTTCTTCGTAAGTAAGTCAATAGTTCCTTTTTACCCCCGCGTAAAGCTCATTCACATGGATGACATGGATGGAGGCTAGTCTCGAGTCTCGAAATAA
>JALLOT010004826.1:0-10388 GCA_036939595.1 Thalassiosira livingstoniorum
GGCAATTTTACGTGATTATTTTCAATGAAAAATAACTGAAAATAATATTGAAGCATCTTATTCATTGTTGTGTCCAACTCACTGTTTATTATGGTAGCCAATGATCAGCAAAAGTACCATAATAGTGGTCTACCATAATTATTGGTGAAAACAAGCCTGCAGCTTAAAAACAAGCCTGTATGAGAGAAATATTACTTAAAACAAGCCTCTTAATAAAATGAATAATGAACCAGGCTTGTTTTCAAAAAACTAAGAAAAATAAATAAATAAAAGTGAAATTGGCATTTTTTTGTTTTTGTAACTGTATTCATTATGAACTTGCCAAAAAATTGAAAAGAAGCCCTATTTTTGTCAATTTTAGAAAACAAGCCTGTTTCCATGAACAATGCTAGAACTAGAAACAGTCTGTATACAAACTAGAAAACAATCCAGGCTCATTTCTACCAATAATTGCATTACTAATAAACAGAAAAATAACTACCTGGACCATTGTGCAAAAGCAAGGGTGTTTATAAAACCTCTATCCCTTTCCTTGGCTACTCTGATTCATCTTTCTATTTCTTTTACATGCTCATTTTTAGCTGTTGTATTTATGACCACATTGTCTATTTTGTCTTTTAGTTTTTCAAATTCCCCATCCATTAACACAGTTTGCACCACAAAAGAACCTCCCCAGTACAGTCTCATCCCTTTTTCAATGGCCTCTTTTAGATCCCTTGTCCTTCTTGCTGGACAATGCTGGAAACTGTATCTTTTGTGACATGGTAACAACGAAAGCCAAACCATCCACAAACATCACATCAGCTACCAATGGCACAAGTTTATGTAGCTTTATAGTCCCAAGGGATTGCAACATAATCTTCCTGAACACTTTCCCAAGGCTGCATTACAGTCTTTCCTCTCACTGATGCTAGATTGCAACCAAATAATATATTAGATGCGTCAGTTATGGTTTTTTTGGTAACATTGCAGTTTTGGATCATGTTGTTATGCACCATGCCTTTAAAATCTATTTTGGAAGGGTTCCCTACCATTACTAGCACCCGTCTAGCCTCCCTGGCCTTCATAATCTCTTTGTTCATGTACCCCTTGTAGTTGTTTGCAATGGTATTCACCAAAGCCATGGATTCATTTTCAGTCTTCCTCAGATCCAGGTAGTGTAGGCCTGATGGGATCTGCACAAACTTTACCAAAGATTTTCCATCAGGTGTGTAAACCACAAAAGCTTTCTCCTTGTGTATGTCATAGGTTACTCTAAATCCTTTTTTCTCTAAATATGCAAGTGAAATGATGGCTATCCCAGATGGGTCATACCACACATTCAATGGACCAAATTTTGCATGTTGGTTGGTTGAGGTGGTCCCTTCATTGCCGTGGACCCTCACAAATTGATTCCAGCTAAATAAGCCTTGTTCACAAACATATTAGTTGTAGGCTAACTATCTTTCAACAACCAATGATTATAGATTGGTCCTCCATTCTGTTTTGCTTGGTGGAACAAATACTCATCCCAGTCATCTGGGTCATTATCCAGTACCATTGCATTCATGAATTCATTTGTGCCTCTCTTTTTCTTTGGTTTGGTGCAGTCACACACCAAATGGTCATTCTTGGCACCGCAATTGTAGCATACAACTTTGCCATTGTCATTGCAAATTCCTCTCATATCTTTTTGTGCCATTGCTACATTGCTATCCTCAACTGACTCCTAAGAGTCATCCTCATTTTTTTTCCACTAGCACTAGCTTGTGCAAAAGCCAATTCACCACAGTACCCAGATGTACCGTAATTATAATAGAAAACGACCAAGGGTCGTTTTAAAATATTTTAGCATGGTCGTATTATAAGCATAATATTTTTACCATGGTTGTTTACAAAATCGGGGGTCGTTTTCAAAATTACAACTACTTTTTTGATACACAAAATCAAACTACCTACTTAGGTAGGTAGAAGTATGTACCATAACAAAGTAATGTACATAAAATGTAATAAAATCTTAAGCTGTTCTTGAAAACGACCACGGGTCGTTTTTCTTTTTTTTAGCATGGTTGTTTTCAAGAGAAAATTGAATGTGCAGGGTCGTTTTTAATAGGCAGAGTCAATTTCTATTATAATTACAGTACTTCACATCCAGCATATTCCTTATCCCCACACTTAACAGCCTCCAAACATGCAGGTATACTTATTCTGATGCCTCTAGTTACATACTGAGAAGGGAAAGAATCCCAACAAATGGAGCAATACTAGGTGAAGAATCTTGAAAGGCTATGAAAAATTACCACAATTATGGGGTCCCTGATGATGACATTCAGTTCCAGTTCCACCTGATCAGTGCAAGCTACATAATTTTTATTTCAGAAAATTGACAATAACTTCCTGCAATGTATCAATTGTTCTGATGTTATAAAAGGGATGAATGCCTCCAAAAATTCATTGATATCTGGAGGTAGTTTAAAGACGGAAACTAGCTTTGAGGTGTTGATTATAACAAAGAATAAAACTCTCTTTTGGCCTGCAATAATTATTTGAAGTTAACAGCAAAATGTGTTAGAATACAGATTTATAAGTGCACCATTTGGAATAAAAATTGCTGTTTACCAAACCATGTCATCAATGGGCCAATGATGGACTCTTGCCAGTCTTATGCATTTAGACAATGAATATTTATGTCAGAAGGTCCGTCAAATTTGCTTAAACCCTATTTGCAACCTTTGAGCTGCAAATTTTCACCAGGTTTTGCTTATATTTTCTGTTCCTGCAAGTTCTCTCTAAGTACTAATAATGCTTCAAATAATGCTCTGGCAATGGTGTTCAACATTTTTGGGCTCCTCTCTCATACAATTGATTAACATAAAATCCTTTCTAATCAATCTTGATTCTTTCATAGTAAATCCCAATGTTGTTTTTGTTGCTGGGCCACGTGTCTTAATTTCTTGGTTTTGTACATGTGTGTGTGAAGATCTCATATCAGACAAGGTAGAGAATTTTGCTTCATCACTGAAATCTGTTTCTAACAAAATTTTTGCATCTTAATTGAGAAGTGCCTTCATTATTTGTCCTTTTCAAAGTTTCACCCATAGTGCTGATATATATAATTCCCTTACAAACTATGACATTTTTTGCAGGATTTGTCCTGCAATCTTCTGTAAGAAGTTCCTTCCATCACCCCATTGTCTGGGCATTCCTTGAACTTGGTTCTAGCAAATTGATTGTACTTTCTCATCTCCGAATCCTTCTCCAATGGGATGATGACATATGGGGACAGAAGTTTGAGGTTGTTCATTATCCCCCTGGAAATTAATTAAATTATGTACTCCACACCAATCATGTCTACAAACATGTCCATTCGAAGTAATCAGTGTTGCATCAAGATGGGCTCTATTAAAACAAAATCATTTCCACTTGCTTTGTAGTTGATATTGATACTTGATGTTCTAAATCCCACAAATTCAACGGTCCTATTATTGTCACTTTCTATGTTGATACTTTTCTCTCTTGGCTTCCAACAAACTTCCAAGCTCAGATTGGATCATTTTTTGTCTTTTCCACCATTTTATTTCTTTTTTATTTTTAGCTACTGTTGTTTTGATAATTTTTATGGCTTTCTTGTGATCACATGTATTTTTGTGATCTTGTCACCAAGATTCAAGTTGGAATCATGTACATTTTGTCCAAATATTCAGTACCCACTAGGTTTTGAAATTTTGACAGCTTTCTGCTAGCAGTAAAACTAAATACCTACATGGTTGAGCTGTTTCAGCATTCCATTCATCTGAAGGCTTCCCCTAAAAATTCCTTTGGTAATTTCTTCATATTAGTGACTAATATCTTACACTTCGAATTTGATTTCAAGTCACTTGCTGTGATTTTAAAGAAATCAATTGATAACAAATGATAATTCATGATTTTTTGCAGGTGTGATTCAATGCTCAATGTCATTAGATTTTACAGTTTTGGTTTTCACTGGCACTGTTTTTGACAAAGAAAGAGACAGCACCTGTATGTTCAAAACCTGTGTCAAAGACAGGGAATGAATGTGATATTCTAGTGTAAAACCCATTATTTCTCATAAAGTGAGCTTTAATTAGTTTAATTAAGATAGCTGATCACTTAGATTTCAAATCTAAGTTTTGCTAAAACAATAGCAAAACCTTTTGGTTTCAAAATAGAGATACATGTAATCTCACACTCCCTCATATAGCAAGAGTTTGATTTGTTCTGGTCATCATCTATTTAGGAGTTTGTGTGGAACGCTAAGAAATTCTCTTCTGGAAGTGGTGTTGTAAGTATGTCAGCTAACTGGTCATTTGTATCAACATATTTGATTTGAATACAATCATCTGGGTTTTAATGAGTTTCAGTATGCTTCCTGAAGTGATGATACTTAATTGCCATATGTTTAGTGCAACCAGTGAAATTTGGAGATTGTGTCATAGCAATGCAACTCTGACTGTCTTCATGCACTTTCATGACAAATTTGGGTGTTGGAAGATGCAATTCAAAAGCACAATTTATTTTTTGCATCAGGTTCATGAGTGGTATAGTCTCCCTCAGAGCCTGAGACATTGCTATATATTTGACTTCAGCTGTTGACAGAGTTATCTTGGTTTGCAGCTGACTTTTCCAAAGAATTGGACATCCAATGTACAATACTACATACCCAGTCCTACTGTACACACAATCAGCATCATGTGATATTTATTGATTGTATCTGCCAGCAAAGTCAGTGTCAACGTAAACTTAGAAACCTCTATCAGTTCAAGGAGGGGAAGAATAAATTTTTGAGCTCATATCTTGATTGATTTTTCTACATAGAAAATAAGTAATTTCCGTGAAATTTTCATGAATAGGGCTTTTATTTGAGATATTAAAAGTGGAATAGTTCATCTTTATTTGATGAAAACAGTAGCTGATACAGGAGTACTATAGCTTTAAAAGTGGTTTCATTCCCATTTTATTGATTGTTAGTGACCTGCTTGTTGAAGTCTTGGGTGAGGAGAAGGTCATACTCACGATGAATGATTGCCTTGGAGACAGTTTTATATTCATGTTGGGCTAAAACAATAATCATTTTTGGTTGGTGGTTGGTGGGTGCTTCAAGTTTTAGAAAATAAAAATATTGAACATACCACAGATCTCTACTGATTTTGAGCATTTTTGTGGACACTCACTCTGCAATTCCTACAGAGAAGAGTGTGAGAACTTCAGTAGAGAAAAGGGAAATTAAACTTTGCTTGACTATCAACAATGGGTTATGCATATTATCAGGAAAAGTATTTGGTGGCATTTATATTTAGAAAATTTGTTAAATCTTCTATCTTGAGAATTTACTGCTTGTTGCAGTTCCATAAGTCATATTTGACCACTATGGCAGAGTCAAAAGTTACTGACATATCATGTACTAGTTGCACAATCTGTATCAGGGTTCTTAAAAGAGATGCCATCCTTCTTTTGGAACTATTGTTATCATTTCATTTTGAACATAGGGTATTCATTTTATTTTTCAAAAGTTTCTTTTTATTGCAATTGAAGCCTAAAGGAAATATAACTCACATCATTCTAGCATGATAGCAAACTTTTACCTTTGACATTACTTCATTTTTAATGGATAGATTTTTCTTTTGATTCTAAATAAGATATTTTTTGCCTAAATATAAGTAAATAATGCTCATATCCAATAACAAACAAGTATGAGTTACTATTTATCCTCTGAAATAGAAATTACAAGCTATATGTTTTATTTATATCAATCAAAAATCATGCTGTCCTTTCAATTCTCAACTTTATTCTGTATATTTTGCAGATTACACTTTTTTGTTTTGCAAATTGACTGAAAGGAAAAAAATCTCAGTTGATTTTTAAAAATATACCAACAATCCTGGTTTACTCAAAAAACATTCATTACTTCAATTTGCATGCTCTCATGTCAACCATAATGAAGAAAAATACATTTGCTATGGTGCTATGGTACCATCTCATTCAATTTCACCACCCCTGTTCATTGCTTGTCCCAGACCTGCCATTCAAGTGCATATTTTCTGGTCTTGGTCCCTTAACCTGGCCATATCACATCATCATGACATCATCATATCCATATTTTCTGTTCATTTCATGTTCCTCCTCACCCTTACTCCACATTATCTATTACCAATTAACTTATAATTTTTGGTCACAATGCCAGCACAGGGACTAGCACCACCAACCACCAACTATGATGACAATGACTCTTAACTACCTAGTTGCAAATGCTGATAGAAGTACATGATTGATTTAGTCCATAAAATGAATAAGAATTGTACAATACTATGCATAAAAACTTCAAAAATAGGGTGAGTTTCTAAGACATTTTCTAGTGTTTAAAAGATGCTAATGTTCCTGGTATTTGTATCTGTGCCACTGTGGTACTATTCAACAAGTAGGCCTAAAATGTCTGAGAAATGTAATGGCAATCTACATGGCAATCATCCAACAGATGCAGGACTTGGGTATGTTGATTCGCTTACAATCATTGTTGGTGGCCATGGCTGGTATTTAGCACTTGGGGTGGAATTATTCCTTTTTTCTTTTGCTCTTATATTGTAGATTGAATGTAGGTTGTGGGGTGTATTGAGGAGAGGCATTGCACCTCTCCTGTAGGCATGTCAAGGTATGGTATGGACTGCATTATTATTTCCCACTCTAACTTTTTAATGCCCCTTCCTACACTCTAGCTACTTGTTTACCTACTGTTGAGTGTGACACTTGCGTAAGTAGTAGGTAGAAGGATACCCCTTTAGTAAGATAATATTTTCAAAATTGGTCAAAGTAGAGATAAATGTTTCAAAATTCGCAGTGAGAAACAAAGTTACCAAATTGACTGAAAATAAAAATTGATAATATTACTTTTAAGGTGCAAAACTATACATGTATTTACATAGAAAGGCACTTGTTGGATTGAAAAATGGGTGAAAACTTGAATTGAATGCAATAAATTTTTGAAAATATTTTGAGCTTGAATTGAGTATTGGCAGGATGATTATCTACTGTCAACCAATCCTGTGGTTTGAGACACCAAAAGCACCCCAATATATCTACATCTCTCTCAAAGAATGATTGATGAATAAAATTATGAACATGAGAGGGTGACAACTTGTCAACCACATGTTTATTTTACTTTGTCATGGAGCTTGCAGAAAGAGCAGCACACTTTAATTAAACCTAGAGAAACAAATATTCCATATGAGTAATGAAAGTACAGTTACTTACTTTTAATTTTTATTTTTTTTAATAAACCATGGGTAACACCAACTTAGTTTATGTATATATACATTATGCATCAAGCACCTACATACTCTAAATTGTGTATACATTAAGGGCTACTAATAGATATTTTCAGTACAAAATAAGTTTTCTCAGCAACCAGTTCACCAAAACATATGAGTGACCCCTCATTGAAAAGATCTCTTCAAATGCAAGACAATGAAAAAAGAACCAAGTCAATCACTCCAATTCATATCAAGAAAGCTCTTCAAACATTGGCTTGGCAGTTGTTGATGCCTGAAACCCACTCTGGTGTTGTTGGAGGTGAATATTAGCTTCTACCATTGCAATTTTCACATATGATGGCTCTCTGGATAGCTGGTGGCATAGCCGCAAGTAAGCTTGAGCTTCTAATGGCAGAATTCATTGAAATCCAACAAAAATCAGTGAATGAGCACTGGAGAGCAGCTTGACAAACCATGCGATTTTCTATTCTTTGATGTCATGCAGTGGCTATGAAATTTTATGTGGTATGGTACTTTATTTTACATATTTATTGTTTTGTAGTACTGGTACAATACATACCTACCTATGATACCATTGTGTGCAATGAAAAACTATATTGCTCTTTTCTTGATCTTATTTTGTCCAAATGCTGAACAAAAAACTAACAAGTTTTTTGTAGTGACCAGATCTTGTTCCAGAATTTTGTCTGTTCCAACTAGATGGCCTGTTCCACAGTTTATGGACCCCCCCTCTCTCATAATCCTCTGCCCACAAACACACAAATCAAATCAAAGAGCCCCAATACATAGTTTAAAAAATACTCCGAATTACTTAGGTTTTAAGCAGGCACAAATCTCAATACCTTACAAGAAGAAACAGCATGCACAGCAAAAAAAAACAAAAATAGAAAAGATGTGTAATTTTTGGTGATTTTTCATCATTTAAAGGCATTAGAAGAACAAGAAATGTGCTGAAAACCCACTTCCACTTGCTCCCCAAAACTGCCTTTCCTGCTGGAGGAAAAGGAATACTTTTTTCTTTCAGCTGCTTTTCGATAAGTTTCCTGGATCTCATCATATTATCTTTCAAAATGAAATAACTTCTCAACATACTTTCATAATAATTTTTGCTTGCTTTTTCACAGCTCATCAATCAGTGTCTCGATGTTTAGCATTGGTCAGAAATTGGAACTGTACTTCAGTTGGACAATCTTTATCAAAGTGGGTCAAAGTACTGAATTCCAGGAGCAGTATCAACCAGACTTGTCGTTCTCATTCTAGATACACGGTAGAAGCATTTTAAAAGTTGTAGATCATAAAATAGTAGTGTTGGTTAACTACTTAGTACGACTGCCGACTCAGCGGGTCAACCGTTTGTCCACCAAAGGGATCAACCAATAATAGCACATGTCAAAAAGCTATCAAATGCGTTCTATTTGCTCTAATAAATGCCTGGTAAGCTTCCACAGTAAATTATTATTTACAAGAACAAACACGAAGAAAAGAAAATGGAAGAAACAATCAAAGCATTTGAAGAACTTTGGAAGAGAATCTCATGAATTAAGTAGTTACGACAGTACAATATACACTGCCCAAATCAGGTTTCAATCTTCCCACACACTAGAGACAACGCCTAAAGTAAGCATCATTCTCAAGTGTGACCGCATCAATTCATGCCATGTCCATTCAAACAATTTCCAGCACTTGGTCCTTGCTTGTTTATTCATATTTAACCGTCAAAGCACACAGCATCGATCATATGACTGTCATCAAAGAAACCACTTATTGGAGGTGGCCAATGATGGGAAGATCAGGGTCGTAGCCCAAGGGGATGATCTCCTCGTGAACCATAAGTCCAAGGATGCCCATCATGGCAGCACGCCCGTTGTTGAGCTCGATGGCACGCTTCTGAAGCTTGGTCTCTTCATCGAATTCGTCCCAGCCGAAGTCGATGTATCCGTTACGGAAGTCACCAACGTGCTCGTTGCCAGTTCCGGGAACATCACGCATGAAGGCGCACTCAAGAACACCAATGAAGGCGATGATCTGCACAAGACCGGCGGTGGGGATGGAGTTGGGGCCGAAGAGGGCGGCAACACCGTTGGGGAAAGAGTCGAACGAGTCTCCGGCGTAGTTGATGCTTCCNGGCTGGGCACCAAGCTCGTCCTCGAAGGCACGGAGCTGGGTGGAGGCCTTGCCGGTTTGGGCAGGGGCAAAGGCGGCGGCGGAGGCCATAAGGGAGGAGAGAACGGCAAGCTTCATCATGTTGGAAATTGAACTGGTTTCTGATTGAAATTTATGAGAGTCAAATGAATGAAAACAGATCTCTCGGTTCATCCAAGAATTACTCGAAAAATAATAAAGGCGAAAAACCGCAGCACAACATTTGTACCTCAAGCAGTCTCCAACCCCGTGCTCCAACCTGCTCCAACAAGAGCAAAGCACTTCTTCCGATTTTGTTCCGACTCGAATCTTTCACTTTTAGTAGTAGGAGTAGGTTAATGTACTGATTCCCAAATGGAAACATCAATATTGAAGATCTTTTTGTTGCAGCCGGCCAGACATCATTGTATTGCTTGATGGATCTTTTTGTGCTGAAGATTGGCAGGAGACAGAAGCTCACGTGTTATGATCTGACTGTGACGTGGTTTCAGCTGGTCAAAATAAAATATCTCTATTATTTTGCATGATGCAAGATTTTGTTGATTTTTGTTTTGGTTTTGAATCCAACAGTATGATATTATGTTCATGCTGTAATTCCAACTACAAAAGGAAACTCAATGATATTTTAAAGATTGCACACTTAATTACCATATTTCAGAGATTTCTTCCCAGTTACAATTTGAAAATGCAATTGGATGCTTGATGGGCACTGGGGAAATCTGATTTGTGATGAAAACATTCTGAACCCAACCTTTGGTTGCTTCCATTGGCATGTGACATAAAACAGAAGCTCATGTCTTATTTTTTGACTGTGAAGTGGTTTTGAATGGGTCGAAGTAAAATATTAACTAAAAAGAAGTCTGAGGGCAAGTCAAAATGTCTATTAAATTTTTCAATGGTAGCAATTATTACACAGGGCTTTATGATTGATATCAAAAATATTTTTCTTACCTATTATGTACCTACTGAAAAGTTTCTTCT
>JALLOT010004828.1:0-11408 GCA_036939595.1 Thalassiosira livingstoniorum
ACCGCTGCAGTTGATTTTCGAATTTGAAATTGAATTCAGGTCCAAAAAATAATTTCATTAAAGCTACATATTATCTACGCCAAGCCATGCCAAAATGGCACTCCCAACTCTCTCACACAAAATTACGTCAAAATCGCTTCCTTTTGCCGCCCGTCACCTACTTCCAGTGAGTTGCCTTTCGAACAAAGCACACCGTTGTTCAGGCAAACTCCGCATCTACCACCCACCCTTTTCTCCTCTGTCTTAACTCCATTTTCCTAATTTCCACCTCAATATTCAATTTCAAAATGTCTCAATTCATCGTTCACCTCGCTCCAACAGCAGGCATACAGCCCCGTCTAAGAAGTAGGCATTGTCGTGGTCGGGAGCCATGTATTGGGCGGACAATGTGCTTCAAAATGTTGTGGCTGCACAGCACGGTTATGCAGTGAATGAAAATGGAGGCATCTACCACAACGGATCCACGTACGCATTCGAGAAAAAGATATCTGTGGCAGCCGAATACACTAAGGCATTACAAGATGCTAATGGTGATCGTCCAAACATCACTCACGTCGCAAAAGCTTGTAAAGTTTCCCGTCCATTTGTAGAGAAAATAGAAAAGGAGCTCCAGAGCTATGGGAGAGCCCTACACCCCTCCGAAATCGTGCCCGATCGCAATTATGGGCCAGGTGCCTACACATTATCCGATACGGATATGTTCGTCCTCCTGCAACTGCAGATGCAGGACCCCACAAGAACTCTTCGTAGCTACCGAACGTGGCTACATTTTTACACTGGAACCACCGTCAGTGAGAGCACCATCTCTCGTTTTTTCCTTCATGGCTTCGAACACAAGGGCTCGTTGTGCAAGCCCAATCTCGTTCCGATCGATAAATTTAAGCCTGAAAATATTGAGCGAGCGATGGAGTTTTCTTACTTGGCTTCCAGAATGGATCCGATTCGATTAAAATTTTGCGATGAAAAGCATTTGAAGGGCGGGGAGATTTATTGTCGTAGGACACGCCGGAATGTCGTTACTGGGGAGGTGGCATCCATCAATACACCCTCCGACTTTCGTAATACGTATACTATTGTTGGGTTTTGTGGTATTGATAAAAGGGTGACTCCTACAGCCTTTTCAATCAGTAAATACAACAATGATTCTGCAAATTTTGGAGAAGTTATTGTTCAGGCATTGGCATCTGGTTGGTTGCTGCCTTTCGATATTTTGGTAATGGACAATGCAGCAATCCATATCGGTGGTGAAAATGTGGATTTGGCTGAGTGGTTGTGGGATGAATATCGCATTTTTATTCTTCTCTTGCCAACTAGAACTCCAGAGTGGAATCCCATTGAATTGCTGTGGAATGCTCTTGTGGGTAAGATGAAGACGGCTGATCTTGCCCAAGTGCATGCTCTTGGGCAAGATAAATCTTCTAAGCTGGCTTCAAACATGATGCAAACATTTACACATGACAATGTAGCTAGCTTTTACAATAAATGTGGTTATAATGTTTGCAATTAAATTTTACTTCTTGCAGTCTATTCCTAAATTAGTTACTATTACCTCAATCAGAATTTAGAAATGTGGCAAAATCATTACAACAACTAATTGAAATAGACAATGAAACTGTGTTTGATTTCAATTCATTTTATGTTATTGTAATACTTATATGATGTGTAGAATAGGACTTCTGTAATAAATCAATTCACTAAAATGGAATGGCAACAAGCAGCAATAGCTGCTACCGAACTCATGTAAGAACATTGACGAAATCGAAATTAGACGGTTCAAGCGTGGCACTCGTTGCACCTCCACCGATAGAAGTGCAGTCATGGCATTCGCAACACTTCCTCCACCCAGCCACCGCATCAAATGGCGCCGGGTGCAGCCGTGGCACTCGCTGCGCCTACACCATCGACAGCGCCGGGTGCAGCTGTGGCACTTGCTGCGCCTACACCTCCCACCATGCCCGGTGCAGCTGTGGCACTCGCTGCGCCTACACCAACTACCGCGCCCGGTGCAGCCGTGGCACTCGCTGCGCCTACACCAACTACCGCGCCCGGTGCAGCCGTGGCGCCTGTTGCTACTCCACCACCGGTTGCACCTGGTGCAGCCGCGGCACTCATTGCACCATCGCCTCCAATTGCGCCCGGTGCAGCCGCGCCACCAGTTGTAGTGGGTGCAGACATGGTACCAGCCAAACCGGGTGTTGCCGCGCCACCAGCTGTAGCGGCACAAATTGAACCGGGTGCAGCCACGCCACCAACTGTAGAGACACCAGCCACGGCACCAGCCAAACCAGGTGCAGCCGCGCCACCAACTGTAGCGGGTTCAACCAAACCGATTGTAGCCACGCCACCGACTGTAGCGGGTGCAACCACGGTACCAGCCAAACCGGGAGCAGCGACAGCACCGGGGGCCATGTACATTGGATGGCCATGTACAGTTTGCTGTTGAAATGGCATGTAAGTGTGCTGCTGCTGCGGTTGAAGAATGTAGTTTGGTTGACCGGTTTGATGCGGATTCATGTAGTTATTTTGCTGCTGATGTGGTACGTAACTTTGACCATATTGCAATTGAAAATTTGGTTGAAATGGCTGCCCAAAGTTTTGATGTTGATGTTGATGATGAATGGGGTTTGGTTGCTGCCATTGCTGGTTGTGATTTGGCTGTTGTGGCATATGATATTGTTGCTGAGTTTCCACATTGTTCGTGACATACTTGTTGTACTTTCGACATTAAAAACAAAGGTAATCAAAGTTAGAATTAATATAATCAACAAAAACAAAAACTGAATCATAAACTTACTGCCAACCTCGACATCTCGTCCTGCTGAAATTGCCCATTCACTACTCCACCCATAAAGGGAACATGATTACTCTCCACTGCTGCAGTTCTCACCGATGCAGCCACCCCTTCTGTACGACGTCGGCCATTCTTCTCATGCTTAGCATCTTGTGCATTCATATTGATTGAGTGTTTCGCTGCATGCTCATTCAATTTGATTTTTGATCTCAATTCAAGCAACTCCTTCTCTTCTTCAAAGCATCGCTTATTCCCACCACTACTTCCATTGCTATTTGCACGACCACTAGCATTGCCCTCAGCATATTTCACGATAAGTCTGTTAACTTCGTCGGATTTTTTGTTGCATTCTAAGCGTGCCTTTTCGATTTCCTTTCTATACTCCTCCAATCTTTTCTCTAGCGCATCATTCTTTGTTTTCAGGTCTTTATTCTCCTGCTTCTTTTCGTTGTAAAGTTTATCTTTTTCAACCCTCAACTGATTAAGCTCCTTCAGCTTTTCACTTCTAGCATCTTTGGCCTCCTTCCCCAATCTGTTAACTTCTCTCTCCAGTCTATCTACTGATGACTTGTGCTCTTTCTCCAGCCGTCCCAGCTGCTGATTGTGTTCTTTTTTCAGCGCATCCACTTCCTTACTCGAAATCATATTCTCCAAGTTGGCGCCATCCGAATCACTCCACCGATGCCCACGCCTCTCAGACGCAGCCTTGGATATTTGGTGACGCAGCTTTTCAAGATCCAGCTCCAGTGATGATTTTTCTTTGTTCAATTGAATGATTTCTGAAGACTTTTGATTAAGCAAACGAAATTGCTTTTTCATGTGGGCTTGGGTCTCGTCGACTGTGGCCTTGAGTGTGCCATGTAGTTTCAGTACTTCTTCATAAAATGATTCTGCTTGATCAACCGCATAATCAGCGCGTTGTCGCTCATCGTCGTAAGCATTACCACACCTGATGTGGCCTGCTTTGCCAAGGCATGGTGGCTTCACTTTCGCATGCATTTTCCTTTCGTCCGGTTTGTTCGGAGGCCGACGAATGAAGTTAGGAGGCTTGGGCACGGATTCGATGAGAAAGGCAGCTCCACCAGCGGGTTTGGTTGGCTTGGACCGCGTCAGAAAAGATCTGACAGTGTCATGTCCATCATTGCTGTTTTCTATGTTCTCGAAATCAATCGACCTGGGGGTGAGAAGGCCATTTTCGCCCGAATCGTCCTCTGCAGCACCAGGACGTTGCACAATAGCACCACCATTGGCATTTACATCAATATTTTGTAGCGGACGACGGTGAGATAGTGTTGATGGACCGGCCAGAGCATTGTTTGCTGGTGCTTGAACCGCTGGAATTACTGGTGCTGGCGAACCTTCGATGACATTCATTTCAACCAAATCAGCCATTTTGGTCGTATTTTTTGTTTCACTGGAAGAATTCGAATGGGAGAAGCGAGGGAAAGTTGGATGAGGACTTTGCCTGGCGGCCTTTGTATTCAGCGGCGTTTGAAGTCTGCCTGATGTAGTGCTGTTGCTGTATAGACGACCGTGATGACGGAAATTTGAAATCCCATGGGGGGGTGGAATTCAATTTTTGAATTGGCAGGTTGATGAGTGACGAGTTCAGAAATTTTATTCGGAGATTCGGATATTCAAGTTTTTTCGACTCCAACTGCAGCGGTGATTTGGGAGGGGTAATACCAGTTTGCTAACATTTGACTTTTTTACATTTTGTGATTGTTTTGCACACATTTTGCATCTGTTTTGAATGTGGAGCAGTACAAAAGATGTAGGAACTAGTACATACAATGAAAAGGAAGAGTTTCTTTGAGTTGCAAATAATTATGAAAACTATCTTGTGCATGTTCACACACAAAAATTCAAATTCATTTTTTTTCTTTTTTTGGTTTTGTGGCAGGGCAAAGAGAGGGCTCAACACAATATTTTTAAATCTGAACAATTTTTCAATAGTTAATCGCCAAAGTTGATCGCTTCATTCCCTCTCCTGCTGCCTGCTCCATGCTGGAGTTTCAAAATTCAAAATTCAAACTGCCATGCCATCTTGAATGAAAAATGGAAATCGGACGGAGGATGGAAATCTATGGAAATGACAATGGAAAAAGGACGTTCATGGCCATGGCGGTGAGCGGTGAGAAGCAATGCCCAACTCTTAAATTCATCAACAGCATGCCACTTTCGAGGGTAGGAATACCATACAATACTAGAAACCATAGAGAGGGATGGCGCAATGGTGGCTCGACTTCGTAATTACGGTTTTCCTGTGAGCCAAACGAAAGAATTGAAATTGGCGAAAGAGACTTTCGCACGAATGAAAGAAATGTTGTTGTGGCAGTTTTTTAGTCGCACCTCGCACCTAATGGTCCATTGAGCAACAACGCTAGCTACCTAATATACATAGGAGTGCATAGGAGTATGTCAAGATGCAATCATCCCCATCTCGTACTAGGAATCGTCGATTACTAGGGGCAAGAGTCTTGCAGCAGTCGCAACATTCACAGCACAGTAATCAAAGAAAATTGAAGCAACTCAAGGATCTTTACCTCCCAAATCTCAGAGTGTTCCAGAACTCGCACAGTTTTTCGGATTCCAACAAAGAAAATAAAGGAAATAGCAAAGAGTACTCTGGTTCCAGTAACACCGATTTATCAGCAGTTGGTCATTCAAGCCTTTCAAATTTATCAGTGATGGATAACCCCGAGGATCTTTCATACGATTCCATTGGCAGCATGAAAAAGACTCCAAATGGCAACAAAAAAGTGGCTATGAGTTGGGATGAATTACAGCAATGCCTGAATGACAAACCAGAAATAACAACGGCAAATAAATCACGTGCGAATAAATTCACCTCCAAGTCTGTTTCTTCCACAACCAACAGCTCGAATCAATCGTTTTCTGACTTGGAACTTTCGCCAAAGTCGGCATCATCTTCTCAGAGGAAGGGAAGTGATATGAAGTACAGTTCGATAGCCGACAACTTCATCAAGCAGGTTCCATCTGCTCGTACTATTTCAGATCAGTGCTTTCCAGTTTCGTCTGCGTCGTCGTCTTCGGCGTCCTCGGTTGGACTTACTTTGAACTCTGGATTCGTTGACTCAAATGAAAACAATGCTGATATCAGCAAGACTCAATCAGCAGGCAAACAAAAATTGCGTGGTGGGAGAGGAAGGATGTTACATGAACGTCAACTGGACCGTGAGCGTGAAAACAAGAGAAGAAGCAGCGAAGGAAATGTTGTCTTGGAGACATTTCTCGACGAGGAAATAGACAATATGGAATGCCCTGGTGGAAAGTTTGATGAACACATTAGCAGTGAAGAGTCATTGTCTCCTGACACTCTCAAAATCATTGATGAGGTCGAGACTGTTTATCAGACGTCGCCGATTCCTCCAAGCTATGCCAAAGCCTCGACTCCAAAAAAGAGTCCTACCATTCCCGTGATTTCATTGAATAGAGATGTTGAGAGGAGTGATCGTAGAGATGGGCCTAAAATCCAAGCTAGGACCAAAGTTGCGAAAAATTTCGTGGAAGCATCTGATTTGCTCAAGCAGCATGCCGTTGGAAAGAAAGAAACAAAATGCAAAAGTAAAATGGATGGCATGCAAAGAAATGGCACAGATTCTCAGAATCGTGGAGACAGTGATGATAACACTGCACCGCGTAAGCTACTTACTGCAAATACATCATTCAACAACAAGAGCAACATTCAATATGACAGGGAAGCACATTCGGCACCAAACGAATCAGCAGGGAGAGGAAAATCACCTGCTTGGGAAATGTTTTCTGAAACTTCCAATGGCAGTATGCCGATGACAAATCATCAATCTCGCCGAAAGCTATCAATTGATCCAAAAGTAAGCTCTGGAAAAAAGATAAAGAATGCATCACGAAGCCCTAGCCCTTTCTCAAATCCATCGGGAAGCAATTCGTCGAAAAAGCCAGTTGCTCTAGCAGTTAAACGCGAAAGGCAACAAAGAAAACAGCGGCTCAGTGATGCAAAATGTCCATCGAACAGCGCCGATGGAAGGAGAAACCTCGACAAGCGCACAGCGCGTCTTCGCTTTGCCCATTCGTTCAATGCCGATATCATGAAGCACAGACAATGCTTCCCTCATCTCAACTGCGGCTCAAACCATTTTGATAAAATTGGAAGCCACATTCAAGATCGAGGAGTGAATGGTGTTTCAGTCATTGTTCGAAAACGTCCAATATTCGATTATGAGCTTGATCGTGGAGATTATGACATTGTATCCATTGATAACTCCACTGACTCCACACACGATACTTGCGTGGTTCATAATTGTGTTATGCATCCGGATATGAAGCAGATGTTGATGAAACCCACTTCTTATGTTGCAACGGCGGCATTTGATGAGCATTGTTCTGATGATGATGTGTATAGGTGAGATTTATCTAGGTCTCAGTTTTAATACGACCCCTGAATACCGTCCAAACTTATCTTTCGTCTCTTTTTTCGTAGACATGTTGCAGAACCACTTGTGATGGAAGCAGCCAATCAAGGTGTTGCTACAATTCTTATGTATGGTCAAGTGAGTTGTCTGTGTGTTTTTTTATCGAATTACTTTTTCATTGCATGAAACGACTTAACTGCCACACTTTTCTTTTTTCCTGGAAAGACTGGCTGTGGCAAAGTAAGTACTACTATTTCGCGTGTCATTCTAATATGCATTGCCACACATTTTTGACGCAATTGATTCGATAATCGACATCACAGAGCCATACAATGTCTGGTATTGAATCGCGTTCATCGCATGGTGTATTCGAAGCTGTTGAGTCACTTGTCGAGGATAATCCTGAAATCGCTACACCAACCGTTACAGTGCAATTTGTGGAACTTTGTGGAAAAGATTGTCGCGACTTACTTGTTAAAAAACCAGCTGATGTGAAGCTTGCCGATCAGGAGGATGGCTCAGTCAAACTTGTCAATGCAAAATCTATTGAAGTGACCTCTCCAGATGAGTTGTTGGAACAAATACTATTGGCGAAGGGTCGTCGTGCTACTGAGGCAACGGATAAAAATGGAGTTTCTAGTAGATCACATGCAGTCTGCCAAATTCAAATAAAGGTTTGTTACCGCCAAATAAGATTGGCGTGTTTTGTTTTGTTATTTTCTTTCGACATTGATACCATGCACTTCATTTTCCTCTGTCAATAGCATGGGCAAGAGAGAGGGGTACTGACTCTCATTGATTGTGCAGGTAGCGAGAGAAGGCACGATAGCATGTATCACAGCAGCGAGCGCCAAAAAGAAAGTGCAGAGATTAATGCCAGTCTGTATTGCCTGAAGGATTGTATCCGTGCAAGAGCAAGCTCCACAAGGATTCCATATCGAAACAACAATCTCACCCGCATTTTGCGAGAGAGCTTTGAACGAAATGGTGCCAGGTTATGTGTAATTGCTTGCGTTGCTCCAAATGCCACAGACACGGAACACACGGTACGTTCACGTATTCGTCTCGTTTTTATGTTGTTGAAAATATAATCACTTCCACTGATGGCACACTGATTCGCCTTTCGAAGATGGAAACTCTGAAGACAGTATCCTCCATTGTTGGGTTTGAATCGCAAATAAAGGAAGAGAAACCACATAGTGTTTCGATTCCAGTCCAAACAAAACAAGTTGTACCCCCGAAGCATTGGGACAACAACCAACTTAGAAAGTTTCTTGCTCATAAGAAAATGACAAAGGTTAACCTTTCTGATAAACATGATGGGAAGTATTTGATGAAGATGAGTCTCCCTCAGATGCGTGCTCAGCTTTTTTCAGAAAGAGATAAAGATATGGCAGAAAAATTGTTCAATCTTTTGAGGAAAGAGAACGATCGAGTTGATAAAATCCTCAGGGCAGAGAGAAATAATCTTGCAAATGAGCGAAAAGGGAGAATATAATGGTCGTTGTGTTTGATGCTTGTCAACTTGGTGAATTATACTTCTTTCAGAGAAAGTGGTCTAAAATGGTGTTTCGCTTGGTACCCGTCAACTTCGTGAACCACGATTCTTGCAGGCAAATTGAATCTATTTTTTGTTTGATATTTTCCAGATCAACTTGCAAACAATTAAGTATAAGTCCTTCCAACAACTTTGAGATGATGGTTTGAAGTAAATTTCAAGGGTGTCATTTCATTACTAGATTGATCTAATTGTCAAACATGTTTCGTAAAATTCCATCTCAAAAATAGTTAACAAATACTCAGGTCTTGAACATGTTAGTTTGTTGCAAGAACAGATCTAATTTGTTTCCGAAGGAGAAAAATTGCCATTCTTTTTTTCACTGACGATTTGATCTTGGAAGTTTTCCCTGTATCTTTCTTCATGGGATGTGGTTCATTAAATGAAAGATGTTGGGTGAGGAGATTATTTTTCAGATTCACAGACTCACACTCACAAATATTCTAAGTCTCTTGAATAAAAATTACACCAAGGTGTACTTACCAAAGAATTGGAATATTGGGACTACACATAGCAAAATTTTGTTGACCTGGTAAGCAAAAAAAGTGTGTCATGAGATACTTTTTTACTGTGAAAAAAAAAACTAAATTTATTTTGTTTTTATGCTTTTAAATGGTGATTTCTGTTTACAGCAACACTATTTGCATTCAAACTAATTGGGAGGTTGTATTCAAGAAAATTCACATCTATAAAGAATAAACATATACTGGATGATGAATGGAAAGTAAGCATAAAGTCAAGGTATACTGGTCTGGTAACATGATGATGCAGGTTATATCAAGGTTGTATTCCCATTTGGCTGGTTGTTGATAAGTACAGATTGAATGAACAATCATTAAGATAATGTAAAGATAAGAACAATGACGTGAAAATGATTGCACTCTTGCAGTGATTTTTGAAGATCTGTATGGAGATGATAGAAGATTCTCATCAATATCATCATTTGGAAGAAAAAATGAGTTACAAAGGTAAGGTTTTGGATATGGCACCTTTTATGTTGCCATACCCAATGGGTTACTGGGAGCAACAAGAGGGAGGTTTGCCTTTTATGTGTTGATAAAGCCATTGTTAGATTCCAGCTGGAATCAGGTTACAATTCTTGAAAGGCTATTGCTGATAATGTTTATTATTGTTCAAAAACAGGTTGTTTGTTTCAGGAACATTTCACACTCAGCAAATTTTACACGCTTTATAATTCCATTGATTGATCTTACAAATTTCCAATTGTTGTATGTGTGTGTCTACTGTTAGTGTATCATCTACTGAAAGTGGACTTTTATTATAATATTTTTTTGCTAGGATGATAGCTGTTGTTCAATTAAAAGGAGAACATAATATTTCTGAAAAGGCTTGCCACTGATGGAATATTCTGAAGTGATTGTTGTATGAAGTAAAGTACATCCATCCAATGAAAAGTGTCATTGAGTGGTGCATTGATTTCCACATATATGTCTGGGTATACTATATATAAAGAAACAGTTAGAGATGAAAAGCTGCCCAAAGGGATATTCTCAATTATACTGAAATTTGGAGTCTAGGTGTAATATGATAAATGTGTTGGCTGATTTGAGTATGTATGTGTATCAGTAGTACCAAGAGAAGATAAAATAATAGTATTGTATCTGTGACAAATGGTATGTATGCAATTTAAGGAAAAAAGAAATGATATCATTTGCTAGGTTCGTGAAGATATTGGCGGCAAATCACATCACACAGTATTATCATTAATTCAATAAATAAGTGTCTTTGACATGAGTATGGAGCAAGCACTTAATTAAATTGAACCACACATAAGTGAGTGGTTGTATTTGGATGATTCAACATGTAACACAGCAGTGTAATTATATCATCAATGCCATTTATTATTCTTATTAATGTCTCCCTGAATTACTATCTCATTTTCACAAATCAATGCATAGTGAATACATTGCAGGATTCATTTTTTTCTTCTCATAATAATAAATATTCTTCATCCATACAAGATTAAGATGTCTTTGCTCCTTAATGATTAATTGACGATGACAAATATTTTTGGGGAAGAATACTGTGCCTTCAGCTAGAGCTTAAGTAAGAATTGCAAATGAAAATTTCATTTTGTATTCTTTGTCAAGGATACACAAAATTTTGGTTCTTGATCCAAAGAGAAAGATTTTTCATGATCATTACATGATGTCAGTTGTAAGCTATTAGTCATTATATAAATTATTGAATGAGTCAATAAACAAAGAAATATTCTAGGGCATATAAAAAATCAAAGAATTGGATTATGTCAAGAAAAGTTTGAGATTGAAGTCAAAACTAATCATATGTACTCTATCTTTCCTCATTACCATATAATTATCCTGTTGATCATCAAAATAAAAACGTGTCATTAACACATTCTATTGACAGCATTGTCCCATGCCATTAAAGGCCTGAGCCAAAAAAGCCAGTAAAGTAAAATCTATTGTAATTCAGTAAGAACCAAATCAGGAATAAATCTTAAATAAAAGAGTGAGTCAAGTTTGTTCTGATATTGGTTCGTGCTTGAATGATCCCTCACATAATCTTTTGAATAGTTTTCAATTTCAAATCTTAAAACTGCTCGCGATTGAATTGCTAAAATAGTCCTCGCTAAATACCCCTTAAATCAGGTTAGGACACA
>JALLOT010004835.1:0-13740 GCA_036939595.1 Thalassiosira livingstoniorum
TCAGGAAACAATTTGGATAGCTATTGCATAAAATTGACATTGAAAAGTTAGAAACAGCCTCAAGTTACCTTGAGACATTATACAATCTTCCATGTTTTTTGTTGCATGCAATTTAATTTTTGAAAATGTTTCATGATATTTGTAGGCTATGAAGTTTTTGTGTTATGATTGGATTCTACTTAAATTTCCATATAAAGAGATGTGGATATAATTGTACTTAAAATCACAACATAGAATTAGGATAGCAACATGAAGAAAATAGTAAACATGAACTCTCAATATTACTATCTTTGCTTTGCTTGACCTTGGGTGATGTTGACGTCCATTGCAATTCCATTGTTCTCATTCAGCTCAAACATCTCCATTTTTCAATATGAGACATATCCATTTCATATTCAATCAAATATTAGGTTTAATTGCACCATGTATATTTAAGTAAATTACCAAAGATAAAGATCAAATTATTTTGACCTTTCAAAAATTAAATTGGAGGGTAAAAATTAGAGTCAAAGGCAAGACAAAGTGAGATATGTATTGAACATGCAGAACTATTCTATCAAATCAGGTTAAAAACTATGAGATTGCAATGGCAAGGTGTACTAATTGATATGGATTGATTGTCTTGATCATAGTACTATGCAGCACATGGTTGCACTTTCCTTGATCAACCAAATGTGCCCCAGACATACACACAACAATTATATGCACAATCTTTCACCAATATCTTGTTGATTCAAAAAAAACAGGTGCATTTATTTATCATTGTGTTGAGTCAGATCTGAGAAAGGGATTTTTCTCATCAATGTTCTTTTAGTGGAATTGCTGCATAATGCTAAAATCGTGCCGTTGTTCATGGATAAAAAATCACATGATATTTGGAATATCAGAGGCACAGCAGATGCAAGTTTGAAAAAATAATTATTGGGGTATAATTATGACACCTGATACAAGATGGACTTGTGCTTTCAAGTATCTAATGAAATTGTTCAGAGTTGATGTGTAACATCCATTTTGTTTTGTTTTTTCTATGCATGTTGTTTGAACAAGTAATATTGATATCAGGAAGTTTAGGACAATATTTGGGATGGCCTGCTTTTCATCACACCTTTATTGGATTATGGCGTTGGGGTCTTGTGTATAGTGGCAAAGAATTACTGCACAAAAGTCAAAAATACATACAGTTTTTACAAAAGGGGGCACCCTAAATGATACCATTACTTGTATTTTCTACTAGGTATCCACTTTCATTATCATTGGAAACAGAAAGCATCATTTCCCCTACATTATATTCCTATGAAACTAAGGATACCAATAGTTAGTGATGAGCATTTTTGAAGATATCTTTCCCTTATTGTGAGTAAAAATCTCCACTAATAAAGAGGACTTTTGAAGTAGTCAGTCCAACACTTTTGGGTATGGATGTAAGAGACATTGAGAAAGTTTTGGAGGTAGAACATGCAGTTACTAAAGAACACTTATGTTTGGATTCCTAATCTAGGAATACAAACAAAAAAATATTTGTCAGATCTAAATACATTTGTTTGACACCCTTTTTAGACCACATGATTGAGTGGTTGACAAAGTAAGAACTGGCTCAAACATCATTTACATTTACCGTTGGCTGTGTTTGATTGCACACTATCTTGTTTGTTGGTTTGTTGGATTTTGCTGGTGTTGGCTGCTCAACAAATAGGCATAAGAAAAATCTGTTTATTTTGAGTGGTCTTTCACATGAAAGTTTGTGTAAAATTTGAAAGGGAAACAAAGAATTCGAAAAGCGCCCAGATAAACCCAACTGATTTTCCGTTCTGGTTTGTATGTGTTGTACGTTTTTGTTTTATGTTTGAATTTCAATGGAACTTATCTGCTTCCCGATTTGCAGTCGATATATGTTTGAAATTCAAAGCAAACCCGGTGACTGATATTTTAGATGGTCTTACACATGAAAATTTAATGTGAATTCAACAATATGAGAAGATTCTCAGAGAAATCCATTCACCCTCTCAGGCTTCAGTTTGTAGCCGTTGGCCGCTGTTGCCTTTTTTGAACGAGGATGCTTCTAACGACAACAACGACAACAATCAGCAGGGAGAGAAACAAATGCAAATTTGAGGGTGTGGGGTTGCTCTTTGGTAGACTATTAGGCGCAGTCAATATTTCTTCCTAATAAAAGCAGTCCAAATCTGAAACAAAGAAAAGATGTCACAAATATTCAATCAACTCTCATCATCTCCATCGCAAATATGATAATAATTAACAAAGACGAAATTGTAAAAGCAGGACAACTCAATATGGCAACACGAGATCGCACCCATGAAATTGAAGCCGCCCGTGCCCATCTGGACACCATCAAGATGCTAGAGTCAGAGGCAATTAAGATCTTGGACCAGCACAGCGAGAACTGGATAGCGACTCAAAACGAAGTGAAGAAGGCCAAATCTCACTTCCACTCACTTAAGAAGAGGTGGGCAGCATACAATGTTGACACCCCCGAAGAGTCGGCTCGCGGCCACGCGGAAAAGGACATCATTGGAATTCTCAAAGCTTCACAGCACAATCTTGCCAAAACAAAAGATGCATCATCTATGACGGTGAGAGTGCTACTTGCCCAAAGAAAGTNGCCCAAAGAAAGTACGTGGAAACGATTCGAGCGATGGTTGAAGACGCGGAATTGAATTTGAAACGTGCCGAGGAGCGATGCCCAGTGATTGATGTCGATTCTGAAACCATTAATACCAGTTTGGATGTATCGAACGCAGCTGATAGCGCAAATAACAGCAACCCTTTCAGCGAATCGAAGAGTCATCCTTCCATTATTTCTCCCACCGGAAGTGGTACTATGGATACTAGTTTTGACGCCTCTGCCACAACTGGACATATGGAAAAATGCAACCCCGCAAGTGATGCTTGGGAGCAAGATTTCCACGTTTCGTCCATTGATGTTGATTCCAGTGATGCTGGTTTCGATGTCCCCGCCGACGATGTAGACAATGGTTCCAACCCTGCATTTGTTACTCGCCAGTCGCACGAAGAATATCCCATGGTTTCATACATTAGCAGTGGTGACACTGATATCCACGCCAACAATACCAACAATACCAACACTACAAAAGATTGCTCGGAAGAAATTTCTCTTAACATTCCTTCGCCCACCGATAAAGCAATCACTGATAGCTCTGGTGTGAAATCTAATTCAGCCGACAATGCTGACGATGCTAACCCCAACAAGGACTCGGAGAATCATTCTTTCAGTATTGTTCCCATTGATGGCAGTACCAACAATGCTTGCGCTATTTCCTCTAATGCAACCAATAATGCAGACAATGCAGAAAGCGCCAAACCTACCGGCAACCCATGTGAAGGAGATTCTTTCAGCCTCTCCTCCGAAGATATGGACTTCAACGACGAAGAAAGTGAATTTGATTATCGCACTGCCGAATTCACTTTCAATAAAATCGTCGTAAAGGGATGTAACATTCGCGGTGTCAACGGTACTTACAAGGCCCATACCATCTCACGAGATGGGACGTTCACGTATTTGAAAATGGGTGGTTGGGGTAGAAGATTCAATGTTAATTTCGTGGGGTGCGAAGGCCATTGGATGATTGAGACGAACGATCCCAGAAGTGGTCGTAGGAAGTTGTTTGTGAGTAATTCTGGAAATGCAACCCCAGACAAGATTCCTACTTCTTGGCTTCCAGCGAAAGATGGGTCCTATCCTGTTCCAACAGTGAGAGGATACAAGGAGAGGCGCTCTCTATCGGGCGACAATGGAAGACGTTGTCTAAGTGATTCTGCTAGGAACGCTCTGGCCAGGATAGTCATGGCCAGAATGGGGCTGAATTCTACGTGTCCAGACTTTGGATATTGATTTCTATTTTGTCACGGTTTGAAAAATGCATCTGGCTATTTACTTCTCTTTTTGTAATATCTATATTGGGATTGCCATTTGCACTCAATTTTAAAAACAATTCAATACAACACCATTTCATGATGAGTACTTACTACTTACTTACCAATTAAAACTTTCCTGGCCAGGTGAAGATTTTGCACAGAGAGAGAACGAAAAATACTAGCGTTGTCGAAAGAGTCAATGCTAGGTGTGATCCTAGTAGATATGACTTATTCCCACATGAAGAATTTGGTGCCGGAACGACCAACAGAGTGACCTACGAATGTAGGAAATACAGTTCTGAAATGCCAATCATGGAGAAGGGCATTTGATCCATCCTTCTATGTCCACATTCGCCTGAGACCTGAGATGCAATGAAGAATGCAATTTACTTGATAGGTTGTCTTCCGCGATATACAAACTCATAATTGCTTCTGAATGGATTTTTCTATTGACCAATCGTAGAGCTTTGGGAAAGAGACCCATGGAATAGAGCTTGAATTCAACGGGTTCCAACTTTGGCTATTGTTTTCTGTTTTGTCGTAGTTTGTATTTCTCTTTGCAATCTATAAATCTGGGCTGCTATTTGACTCGATGAAAGTTTTGATGGTTCGTGCCACAAGTAGAACTGCCCTAACCAGATGTACATTTTGTTTGAGAGAATTGTGTGTGAAGCAAAATTTCGTTAGGTATAATTTCCTCTATTCGATATGGCGCTTATTTGTACACGTAGCATTTGGAGCCAGCGCGGCCAACAAAGTGACCTACGATTATAAAGAGCTAAAGCAGTGAAAACGTAACATTCGCCGAGGAGGTCATTTGATCCATCCCGAAGTCCGCTGCCACCCGCAGTCTCGTGAGATGCCATGGGAAGCACACATTTAACTCGAGTTGGTGTTTTCGTTGTTTTCGTTGTTTTCGATGTATACAGTGTTCTCGGTGATGTAGACTGTACGGCCAACAAAGAGACCTATCAAATAGATCGCTCGTCGAGGGTGGACTCGCTTCTGAATGGATGTATCTATTGACCAACTGCATGGCCAACAAAGAGACCTATCGAATAGATCTCTCGTCAAAGGTTGACTTGCTTCTGGATGGATGTATCTATCGACCAACTGCATGGCCAACAAAGAGACCTATCGAATAGATCGCTCGTCAAAGGTGGATTTGCTTCTGAATGGATGTACCTATTGACCAACTGTAGGACCAACAAAGGAACCTATTTATGGAATATATCTCTCGTCAAAGGTGGAGTTGCTTCTGAATGGGTGTATCTATTGACCAACTGTACGGCCAACAAAGAGACCTATCGAATAGATCGCTCGTAAAGGGTGGAGTTGCTTCTGAATGGATGTATCTATTGACCAACTGTATGGCCAACAAAGAGACCTATCGAATAGATCGCTCGTCAAGGGTGGAGTTGCTTCTGAATGGGTGTACCTATTGACCAACTGTATGGGCAACAAAGGAGCCTACTTATGGAATAGATCTCTCGTCAATGGTGGTTCCGAATACATTCGAATACAACGGACATTTCACGTAGTTGAAAACGTAGGAAGATCAAGTCTTGCGTGCAAGGGAAAGAGAAGAAACCAAGCAAAATTGTCATAAGATTTGGTGAGTTTACTTCAATTAGAATTTCTTGCTCTGACACAAGAAATTGTGGCAATATTTTGTCAAAGAGTGGCCGACAGAGTGACCTAGATTTCTCGAGAGTGGCCCGTTCTGAGCTTTTCTGTTGAAAGAGAAAAAGGTCAATCCATACCAAATCTTCGGCAAAACTAAATTCAAAGATTTCATCTTATTCAATTAATAGATACTATTTAATAACCCAAGTAAGTTACATCCTCACGCCGTAGCAGCAAAGAAAGGAACCTTCTTCTCCCCTCCACTCACACCCCCCTTCTTCTTCTTCTCCTCCGCCGCCCTCTCACTCATGGCCTTCAACCCCTCCGGCCCATCTGCCCTCGCAATAATCTCATCCGCCACCATCAACCCACTCCTCGTCGCTCCCTCCATACTATCCAAATAATCCTGATACGTATAACTACCCGCCAAGAAAAAGTTACTGATGGGTGTGGCCTGCTTGGGCCTAAATTTATCTTGCCCCGGCTTCTCCCGATAGAGCGACTGACCCAATTTGACCACATTGCTCCACGTACAATTCAATTTTCGACTCGAGGGGAAGAGCGAATGGAGTTGATCAATGCAATCTTGCACGATTTGATCATTGGATCGATCGAAGGCCCGTTCGTCAAATACCGCTTGAATCAACGATCCTTCCCCGGGTTTGTAGTATTCTCCCGGAGAAGTGAGTGCGAGATCGGCAAAGCAGGAGAATTCGGCATCGGCGGAGTAGAGGAGGTTGTCGATCCCCGCTCCCCGGCCGTCGGATTGATCTCCGGAAGTGTCCATCATGCGAGCGTCGTCGTTCATTTCGGTGACCCATCCGTCGAATCGAACTTGGACCGTGGCGATGGGGACGGTGTCGAGGTTGTAAATGTTGTCGAACATGGGGAAATGATCGCGGAAGGATTGGGGGAGGACTTTTTTTATTCCGGGGACGTCGAGGGCGCAGACTACGGCGTCGAATTCTTTGAGTTCTTCTTTGGGTCCGACTTTGATTCCGGTGACGCGGGTGGGTTTGCCATTGTCGTCGGTATCGTAGACGAGTTCGCGACATCCCATGGAAGTGTGGATCTCCACCCCCCTGTCTTCCAAATACTTGAGAATGGGATCGTGGAGGCACGTCTGAGGACTCCCCTCCAACATTCGTAACACGCTCGCTTCGGTCCGAATGGCAAAGAGCATGAAGATGGTCAACATGCACCTCGCCGAAATGTGATCGCAATCGATGAACCCCAGAGCGTACGCAATGGGATCCCACATCCGGTCCAAACTCCCCCTCGTCCCCCCCAACTGCGTAAACCACTCCGTGAAACTGACATCGTCCAACTCCCGCACCATATCCATCCCCCCATCGAAATCAAACAACGCCCTCACGATCGGCGAAGTCCCCAACCGCAACGCATTGTGGAACTTATCCTCCACCTCCAATTGCTCCGTCTTAAAAAATGCCTGGAGGCCACTGACCGGCGCCCCAATGGGAAATCGAAAGTCCAAACTCCCCAACTCCCCCCCCTCATTCACAAACGTGTGAATGTGCTCCTTCATCCTCAACTCCGTATCAAAACTCCCCGTCCGTTTCATAATCCCGAATAAATTGTAATAACATCCGAAAAACACATGGAGACCCATCTCAATGTGATTGCCCTCCTTGTCTTGCCAACTGCTCACTTTGCCACCGACGAAGGGGCGGAGTTCGTAGAGTGTGACTTTGTGTCCGGCATCGGCGAGGTCCATGGCGGCGATGAGGCCGGCGAGGCCGGCGCCGACGATGCCGATGGAGAGGGGGGAGGAGTTGGTTTTGCCGGGGCCGTTTTGGGCGCGGGCCATGAGGTTTTGGTTGAGGAAGGAATCGTTGCCGATTTGACGTTTGGCGGATTCGGAGGTGAATTCTCCTTCGGTGGTGGCCGTGGCCGTGGAGGAAATCGGGGTTGTTCGAAGGGGTCGGTGGAGGGAGGCGGCTGGGAGGTGGAAGGACTGGATGGCCGGGAGGGCACAGGCCATCAGGAAGGCCGCGGCGGTCATGAGGCGCACCATCTTGGCAGTGTGAATTGTTGTTTGGTTTGGGAAATAATGGAAATGGAAATGAGTTCTGAACAACGAAAGAAAGAGGGAATGGCAACGACGCCTCGCTCCTTGGTCCAACGTGGTCCAATTATCTGACTGGTCTGAGGTCCTGACTGGATGGGCGTTTTCGCATTAGATGGGCGTGGGAAGGCGTGGGAAGAGGTGGGAAGTGAAGTCGGTGGTGGAGGCGGAGCTGACGCCTGATGCTGAGCTGATGATTGATGATTACCATACCATACTCAGGATTAGGACTCCAATGTCTATCCCACTGACGTCACTTGATCGTATCTTGTTGAACGAAATAATCATGTCAGCCATCAGCCACAAAGCGAATCACTCCCTCAGTTTACCCTCTGTTTGATCTCTTGGTTTTAACTTGTTTTCTCACAAAAGCATTGCCATTACTGCGACATCGCTCTATTTCTGATGAAAGTGCTTTGTATGAAGCTTTAGAGAGACTCAAATGCAAAGGATCTCATAATGATAACCTTGATTGGGATTCTGCAGATACCAACTTTGTCATTTCCTTAGGAAGCGTTTTACACCTTGAAAAATCCCGTAATCAAGCTCATTTTAATCAGTTTGTGTTTAAAACCCTCACGCTATTCTCAACAATATGAAGGAAAAAATTACGAGCCTTAAGAGAAGAATATTCATGAATTTGAATACAGANTACACCCTAAATAAAATTAATCCAACCTCAAAATTGAATTTTGAGCAAAAAAAAAATTTTCATGATTTTTTTGTGGACCCCCTAGTGATAAGTATGTAGGTCTATCAGGGTCCATCATAGGGATAAAAAATAATCAGTGGAATGGTGTAGTATGGGTAAGCATGCCTTTTGGTAGCTTGTTATGTGGTCTACGTAATTGGAATTTTGGGCTGAATTATAATGGCTGGGCTGAGCTGGGCTGAGATTCTGAGATTCTGATGTTCTGATTTTCTTCTCTGTTTTTTTCCCAAACTTCCTCTAAGTGGAAGTATGTAGAATACCCTTGAGTAGAAAGGAGAATAATCTGAATTCCTGTGAATTCTTTTCTTTTTTAGAGGGCTGTTTAGCGAGAGAGAGTTCGTTCCAAAAAGAATTACCTCTAACTTTTTCAACATTTTGTGTGAATATGTAGGTAGTAGTACCATACAATAGGTAGAGCCTTTAGAGAATGAAAAATACTTTTAATTCCAAAGGTACTATTTAGGCTTCTTCTCACTTGGTCGAGTTCGCTCTCTTTCGTCTCGCTCTCATCTCGCGTCACTTTGTCATTTTTGGCAACGCACCACGCACGCACACTGGGCTGTGGAAACTTCAGGGAAGTTTGGACGGATGGTTGTTGCTTGGCCGGTTGTATGGCAGAGAAAAATGCCATCATCCTTATTATTTTTTTCCATCAGCACCATTGATCGAGACTTGATCGAGATAAAACAGGATAAACATAAACTGGTCCAATCTTTAAAAAAGCGGAAGGAAATCCACCAATAAATTGTCGCGAGAACAATTGCCTCCGCCTGCCACTCTCTGCCACTTGCCATTTTCATTTTCATTTTGTTTCCACTTGGTTCGACGGAACACAATTTTATCCGCTTCCTTGGATTCGAGATTTGACTGGCAACATGACGAGCGAACACAGCGAACACCAACCCCTTTTACCTACATTGCCTACATTGCCAACCCAACATCCCCACCATTCGCACCATTCGCAACATTCACAAAATTCCCACATTGAGCCGCACGGGGAGCATTTCGAACATTTCGAAAATTTAGAAATAGACCGTTCGCAGTCTCCGGGAACGGCTTCAACGACGGACAGTGCCACGTCTCCTTCCTCTCCTTCGTCTCCGGCATCGTATGACCATGAAGGAACATTGATCGTACCAGGATGCGACGACGGTGATGACGGCGATGACCGCGACAACGACGAAACGAATTTCCCATCCTCGAAGGTACCATTACAAACTCGAACCAGAACAACACCTAACGCACCGAAAGAATCAAACGCACCCAAAGCACCCAAAGGAGCCAACGTACTCCAAACTTCACTCAACATCGCCAAACTCTGCATGGGCACCGGAACGCTCGCCTTGCCATTCGCCGCAGAAAAGGGAGGGTTGGTGTGGAATGTGGTGGGGTTGGGGTTAATTGGGGGTTGGAATTATTACAGTGTCAATTGTTTGTTGCGGTGTTTGGACTATTTGGAGTGTGCGGAGTGTGCGGAGTGTTTGGTGTGCGTGGAGGATGGTGAGGGTTTGCCGGAGGTTGGTGGGGTCAGTGACATTAGTGGTACTGTTCCATCCTTTGAAAACGGCGACAATCGTGAAGTTGAGGATGGAAATGGCTACAGAAATGGAAATGGAAATGGAAATGGAAATGGAAATGAGATCGGAAGAGGAAATGGAAATGGAAATGG
The DNA here is from genome assembly GCA_036939595.1 of Thalassiosira livingstoniorum. Classification (NCBI taxonomy): domain Eukaryota; phylum Bacillariophyta; class Thalassiosirophyceae; order Thalassiosirales; family Thalassiosiraceae; genus Thalassiosira; species Thalassiosira livingstoniorum. The sequence continues at coordinate 9,988 of JALLOT010004835.1, forward strand.
AAATGGAAATGGAAATGGAAATGGAAATGGAAATGAAAATCACGCACCAAACACTGAGGCGTGCACCAATTACGGATCCATGGAAACCAATCACCAAAATCACCAAAATCACCGCAGTTCCAACCACCCAAAGGAATGTATGAAACGTCCGAAATTTCATTCAAAATGTTTGAAATGTCTCCTCCCGCCTCCTCCCGAAGGGACTACGGCCTATGGTACAATTGCATGGTATGCCGCTGGAAAACGAGGTACGATTCCTGCCGTTGCATCTCATTGCATCTCTTGCATGTCACCACATGCCACTGTATGTCACTGCTTGTCACTGTGTGCATGTTCGAATTGCCACATAGAACATGATAAAAACGGATGAAAACGAGATCATCTTTCACTTCTTATTTGAGAATGACTTTACAATCCATTCATCCTCTCAATCATCTCATTCATTTCAATCCAATGTCCATGATCGTTTGTCCTTTTTCTTTCTCACCAGTTCTATCTTTTTTCTTTCGTTTTCTTTCGTTTGCATTTGTAGGGCTCATGACACTGGAGTTTCTCACGTTGTTACTCTTTGTCGGATTGATAATCACCTATGAAGGTAAATTCAAACATTATTTTGTGTTCCTTCTTTGTTCCTCGTGCATCGATTTCATCTTGCCGTTGTGGTGACAACTTGACTCAAATTTTGGCTTTCGTGTGACTCACTGGCATCCTCGCATCCCACTTACATCCTGTTTCCACTTGAACTTACTACTACGGCATGTACCATATCCACCATTGCTACCATTACGACCTTTCCCACCATTCCCAACAGTGGCAATGATGAGCTTCATAAACGACATACCACTCACCACCGGATCCAAACGCTTCGATCTCCTCTTACCCAGTGTACTCGTCGCCCTCCTCTCGTGCGCACCTGACATAAGCTTCCTCTCCCACTTTTCCCTACTGGGATTACTCGCGTTGGCATTGTCCTTTGTGGTGATTGCGTGGCATGGCCTCATGGAGAATGGACTTCGTGGGTTTGGAATTGGGTTGGATCCTACCAATCCTACAGATTCAGTGGAGTGGAAATTGGTCCCAGAAAGTTTCACCGATGGAAGCACTTGGTTCGGGGTAGTCGTCTTCGGATACGGATTGGCACCACTGATTTTCAATATTCGGAACTCCATGTCCAACCCCTCCCGCGTCCATATAGCGTCGAAATTGGGACTCTCCTTTGTGTTTTTGGGGTACATTCTCATTTCGAATGGGATTCAAATGTTGTTTTCGCCGACGCATCGGTTTGATGCGGATGTGCTGCAGGCACTTCCCACGGGGGACTCTCGTGATAGTCATGCGTGGATATCAATATGTGTGCGGCTCTTGATGACATTGGTAGTTGCAATGACTGCCCCATTGATTGTTGTCCCATGTGGTGAATTGCTAGAGGGGAAATTGGGCGTGGATACCACTCATCATTTGGTACAACGGATTGCCGTGAGGGTTCTACTTTGTGCGTTTTGTACTTTGTTTGCGGAATTTGTAGATTTTGTGGATATAGTGAGTGTTATGGGGTGTTTTTGCGTGTCTTTGGTAGGTTTTGTCCTTCCTCCTCTTTATTGCATTCAGTTGGGGAATAGTAGTGGTGGAAGAGGGGGTGGAAAAGGAAGAAGTGGACCGCATGATTTGGTGCAGAGGGTTTGTGATGTGGGTGCACTTTTGTTGGGGCTGGTTACTACCGGGTTTACTTCGGTTTTGACTATACGAGATGCTTTTGGGCATGTAAAATTATGATGACTTTGTTCCTTTCAAATGGAATAGCTGTATATTTTCTACTAGAATATTGGAACTCTAGAGTACTCTAAAAATGATTTTAGTATAGCATACTTAAATAATGTACCGTAAAAACTCTCCAGTGAGCTGTGTATGGATGAGGCTCAATAATCTTTTTTGCAGTGTCGACATAACTTATTTCTTTTTCCTTGACAAAATTCTGTTTTTATTTTGTGACAAAATTCATGATGAAGATTAGCAAGCCAGTAGTCACCCATGTCCCTGAGCAGTGCTCAATGTCACAGATTCCTCTCCAAGGAGGTACAGCACTTACAGACACTACGTAATTTTTGGCCAAATACACAGTGTTGTCCATCCCAAACCTGTCAGTCATGACTCCTATCACTAATTTGGTCATTAATGCTCTTTTCAATAGTTTTCACTACATCATTTGCCTACACTACTAAGGGTAAGTTCATCAAATTGGACGTCTCCTTAATTTTACTAACTGGCTTTGAGCCTGAAATGACCATTTTACACATGAAATCAAATAGTGGTATGGTAAAGCAGTGCAAACTTTTTGGCTCCTTCAGCATCACAGATGTAGAATTAGCATTGCTTGACTGTATGATTTCCATCTAGGGCAATGATATTGCATGGTCTGTCACACTAGTAAAATGCACAATAATTAGCAAAACTGACAAATTAATTTTTAAATGCAAAGTAACTTGATTGAGTTTTGAGAGTACTAGCAGAATGTCTTGTGATACCTTTTTTATTTTGTACAAAATATTGTTGAAATGTTTAAAACTTTGGGTATGGACTAGTACTCCCCAAAATACTCATTGATTTCTTGAAAGTCTACTTCAACAGAAGACATGTGTTATGAATGAAGGGAGTGGATTAAGTGTGGCTGGTCAAAAATTATCTGGCTAACTCAGTTTGGAGGCACTGGCATAATTTAATAAAGTTAGTGGATATTGGGCGAGCTAACAACACTGGAATGGTGGAGTTGGTTGAGTCAAAGAGCATTGCTTGTCAAGTTGCTGGTTTATTTGCAGCAAAAGCTCAAGAGATCAAGGTCAATCAGGCATCACAATCTTATTTAGATTCAGGATTTTGAACACTCTCAATTCTGTGGTGTTTGTGGCATTCACAATGTCATTTAATTGTATGATGTAATATCTTTTTTTTGTTGTTAAAGTCTACATTGGTTGGAGTAAAATTAAATGTTGTATAGCCAATATTCAATTATTTATTTCAATTCACCAGGCTAGGCACCTAGGCCTGACAGATATTGGATGGAAATGGCTTCTATGTCTTGAAAAGTAGCAGCATAGAGCACATGGATCACAGGAACAGTAGTTTTAGGTATCTTTGTAGGTGTGGTTGATGTTCTTAGTTGTCTTGGAGAAAAAATACAGATTTAACATTGACAGATTGTTCCTATGTAAATACAAATACAATTAAGTGATAAAGGTTCCACTCATAAATTTATATTTTTGTTTACTTTGTTCTAGTCAAGAATGCGTCTTACCTGGTAACTACCACGGTAACACCACGTTTACCTGGTTTACTGCAAGTTGTGGGCTGTAATACCTGGTTGCCAGTAACAGTAAATGCAGTGGTAACTTATTTTTTGTTACTGCAGCATTTACTGCAGTTTACCAGAAACCCCACAGTGATGTGCGAACACCATCCAAAATCAAGCCAGCACACAACACACCACACACAACATACCTACCAAGAAACCTCAAACAATGTCACCAGCCACCATTGTTGTCAGCAACAATGACAAAGCGAACATTGTTGAGATCTTGGCAACAGCATTGCCAACACTGGTCCAATGACACTAAATTGAAAGTAATGCCAATGCTGTTCAATTTGATGTTTTTGGATTGGAACCATCAACATGATTTCCAAGATTGCAGCACATCTTGCCATTGCCATTGACAATAACCTGACAAATTAGGAACATAGATCAATAACTAGAATATCTAA
>JALLOT010004836.1:0-12536 GCA_036939595.1 Thalassiosira livingstoniorum
GAATTGGATGCTCGTATCCAAATTCTTGAGTTCGACCTAAGAGATCTGGACGGTTCTTTGCAGATGGCGGTACGGGACTGTCAGAGGGCGGCAGCAGCAGCGGATAAGGGATGCATCGAGTTAGGAGGGGAAGTCTTTCAGTCGGAATTAGACGTGCTCACCATGTTAGAGGGAGTGTCCGGGGACCATCGTTACAGATATTTTGTTGATTTCAACACTTTATTGTTCCTGGCGGACACGCACATGGTCAAGGATTTTGGAGAAGCCATGTCCATGCACAAGGCAACTACGGGCGGGGGTTTTCCAGACCCATACGTGGCTAAAGTCAACACCTCGCATACGGTGCCGTACCCTCCAACTATCTGTCGCAGAACCACGGATGGTTCAATTGTTTGGGCAGCCGGCTTCAAGTCAGCAACGGCATTTGTCGGCGGGGTCAAAGATGGGGGCCGTCAATCGTTAAGGAACAATGTAGTTAAGGTCAAAAGAGGCGTGAAGAAAATGATCAATAACCGCCTCCTGATCTCAACCCATCACATCCAAAATGCAGTGGCGATAGCAATGCTGGATGCAGCCGACCAATTCATTGTGGAATTTTTGGATTCACTATCAACACTCAACAAGTCCCTCGAGACGTTGGGTTTTACTGAGTCAAAAGCCTGGAAGATGACCCAAGAGTACGTCCTCAAGTTTCTGGACGAGATCGAAATGACCCGGTCAGAAATAGGCGAGGAGGATGTGGATTCGGGCATGGTGTGGTCGAGTATGTGCGGGATGTTAAAGATCCAAGAATATCATGATGCACGGTTCATTGAACACCACTCGGTAAACGCGCTCATGATCCATTTGATTATGGAAGTTCAGGTTGGGGTGCAATCAAATGACTGGGAGATAAAGGCGCAGGAGGTGTTGGATATGGTGGTTGAATCATTGGCTCAGATTAGTGCCACGGCAGATAAAACAAACAAGAGCCACGAGGAGGCGGCTAAAGCCTTAAATCAGATAAGTCAGCTCAAGAATGCGATCAAGAACAAGAAGAAAATCACCTGAAACGATATTGGTGACAAGACGAAGGGAATTGGAGCGGATTTGGACGTACCGAATCTGGAGAAGTGGATGCAAGTTGGCAGAGTAGGTCGAGGAGAGGTACGGGTGATAGAGTGGGCCGTGCACTCGTGTGCATGGAGTTACTGTGCAGCCTCATGGGGTGCTACAGTAAGTTTGGTTGTGACAGATGANTATTTATGGTGCTGGATGACAAGTTGGGTGGGGGTTCAAGAAGGCCAGGATTGGGAAGTAAGCCACGACACCACACGCAGATGGGCTGGGATCTGGAAAAGCTGGGTAGTACTCAGCGTTTGTGGGTCCATGCCCCCTCAGTCTATAGGAAGGGGGACTGCGTGTTACGAGAATTATCCCTGGCTGAGAGGTTTGCACTTTGAGATTTTCCATGGCCTAAGTCTCTAGCCAGGGATGAGGAGTTTAAGACTCAAGTCTATCAAAGTTTGGTGGCAAGCCCACCAGGGAAAATGCTACGCAAACTTTTGGTAGTGGTGCTGGGAAAGCTTGTCCCCTACAAGGCAGTGGAATTACCAAAGGCAAAGGGAACGAGCACCGTTAGTTACTCACACTCACAGCAAATAGAGTTGAGTGTGAAGGACCAACATTTAACTGCTGTTAAGGCAGACAATGCCCCAGTTGACTTTTCACTCTGGGCCATCAAAGGAGAAACATTTGAGCAAGCACAAGCACGTGACGTGTTGAGGAAGTGGTCGCATTCCTGGTGGAGGAGAAATCTTACCCGGGAAGCAATCCGCTGGCTCAACACAAACAACTGTAGCAAAATGGAGGAAAGAAATGTGAATAGAGAAGCGATACAAGACTGTTTGGAAAGAGCAGCTAATTCGGATTTCTGGGACTGGAAGGATGGATCGCGCCTATTTTTCTGGAGATGGGGCGAATGGTGGAAAGCAGCAAGGGACGGAGAACGATTGTTCCACGAGGACGACCCTCCGAGTTGGTTCGGTCGAAATCTTCCAGCGGATACACAAGATGCGGAGTTGAAGTTGCAAGAAAAGGAAAACAAGCTGATCACGAGACGATACCTGGAACCAGGATACGTCTCAAGCATCGTACCATGTTTTGTTGTAGCTAAAGGCGATTCTGATATCAGATTGGTTTGGGATTTGGCCAGGAATGGCTACAATGACACAGTGTGGGCACCGTCGTTTTGGCTGGCGACTTTTCAATCATTGTGTGATTTAATCATCAAGTGGCTTCCCTGCACTCTGGAAGAATATTTGTCGGGAAATTATCCAAGTCAACCGAAGGACGGAGAGTGGCTGAAGTGTCATCGTTCAGACGCTGACATTGGGGAGATGTATTTGAATTACATGCTCCACTACAAGGACAGACATGCATTTGGAGTTAGACTGGAGCGTGAAAGCGATGGTGAAAACGAAGTGTTTTAATTACGGTTTCAGCGGCTACTTTTTGGGATGAAATCTGCACCTTATCTTGCGGTGCAGGCGCAGGCCAGAGGCATGGAACTGATTTTGGGGAATCCGTCGGACCCTCACAACCCTTTTGGATGGGATAGGGTAATACCTAATTTCCCTTTCTCGAAGAATTACGACCCGTCTCTACCACGCTTGCTGAAGATACGGAGGGATGGGAACCTAGCGTCTGGAGTTCCAGTTTTTATGGATGATGAGAGTCCAACGGGTTCAACCAAGGAAAATGCGGAGAAGGCAGGCAGAGCGTTGTCAAGTGGAACAAATGCTCTAGGCGAACAGGATACTGCCAGGAAGAGACGTCCAGTGAGCACGACCACTGGAGCGTGGACTGGAAAAATTCTACACACGAACAGGCCACATCCAATTAAGGCCGTCTTGCAAAAGAAATGGAAGCAATTTTGGGAGGAACTCTTACTGCTAATTGAGCTATCAAAGGCGGAGAGCCCAGTGATTGGGTGAGAGGAGCTACGTTCAATGACTGGGCGGGGAATGAATCAGACTGAGGTGTACACGGACCTAAAACCGTATTTTAAGTCATGGTACAACGCTTTAGAAGAATGGAGACCGGACAGGGATGTGGAGGGATGGAAGTTGGAAGAGCAATGGCCGATCAATGAAGACCAAGCTCCGAAGCAGGTGCGAATAACAAAAGAAATGGCAAAAGATGCAGAAGCTCTTTTGTCATTCTACAAATCAGAAGAAGCTGCAGTTTTGCCAGTCAGACCGCAGAATAAAGAAGATGTTGTATATTTGGCGGGAGACGCTTCCGCAGCTGGAAGGGGAGCTGGGACGCAATACAGCTCTGGGAAAGTTAGAGTCACCTACGGACAGTGGACCAAGGAGGAAACAGAACGCGGTTCCAATTGGAGGGAAGCGTTCAATCTGGGTAATCATTTACTTGCGGACATCTCAACTGGACGGCTGGACGGAAAGGAGGTCTGGGTCTTGACCGACAATCTAGTGTGGTCACTGATCCAAAAGAAAGGGATGTCATCAAAGAAAGGCTTAAGTGACTTGGTGCGAAAGATTAGAGAGGAGTGTCGTCGCCACAACGTGTTCTTCAAGACATGCCATGTCTCAGGAGAACGCATGATCCTCCTGGGGTATGACGGACTGTCGAGAGGTGACTTTGACTCCTGGGTGATGCTTGGACACAATATCATTGATCTCGTGCCAATGGATGTGACGGCATTTGATCTGGGAGGAACCCCTTTTAAGGAATGGATGAATTGGTGGATGGAGCCAAGGAAATTGGAACCATTAACCCTTAAACAGATGTACACCGATGGACACAGACCGGGCTTTCATCTTTGGACACCTCCTCCAGCTGCAGCGTTGGCTGCCTTGGAAGAGATTGCAAAGTCGAAACTGAAACGACCGTTTGAGGTTTGCCATGTGTTTGTATGTCAGTCGTTGTTGTATCATAATGAATGGAGAAGGCGGTTCGAAAAGGAAATGGATTTTTGGGTTGTTGTGAAACCCAATGCATTCTGGCAACTAACCGCTTGTGAATCTCTTGTCCTCGGCATTTCTTTCCCACTAAGGCACCAGAAACCTTGGAAGGTTAAAAGGATCCCGCAAGTGGTGGGATTTGGTAGGGAATTGCAACAAATGTGGGAGTCAGGTGACATGGGAGCAGGGAATCATTTGCGCAAATTTTGGGCATGCCCGTGGAGGTGTTTTGGACTGTGAATCATGCTGGTGTGCAGATTGTTTTGTACCACACCCGTTGGATCCGGCGGAGGTATCGATGCCCCTTGACTTCAATGGACTGCCACTTACAACATCCGAGGATGAAGCTCGTTTCATTAAAGCACGACCAGGGGATCACACAAAAACATCCTTTCAATGTCCTCTGTGCCAGTGTCGGAATATCAAACGACAAGACTTGATCCCAGGAAATTGGCAGGACGAGCTCTTCACCTGTCAAGTGATACGAGCCACGCTAGACACTTTTTGGGGAAGTGCGACCGGAACCGTGAGAAATCATGTGACCGAAATCAGGTTCCAAATCAAATACTCAAAGGTGTTGGGCTTTGACCCACTTCCCCCTCTGGGACCCTGGCCGTTGGGCCAGGATCTGGGAGTGAGGCATGCAGTGACAATGGAGTGTAGGGCAAATGAAAAAGGAAATCGTGGAAAACGTTCAGTTACACATTCAACAGCAAGGAAAGCTCGAACTGTCCATACGAACATTTGGGACTGTTCGCCAAAGGCAGGAGTAGATGTATGTTTCTCGTCGGGGAAACATCGGGTATTCGCAACGATGTGCCCATCTCAATCACGATGGTTTGAATCCTTTTCAAAAGGTTTCAGAATTCGAACGGGAGTGGCCACGCGACAAGACAAGGCCTACACCTTGCCCGTGGTGCATGAAGTGCTGAGCAAATTTGAGGAAGACTGGACTCTGGCAGCAGGGAATGTCACCAAATTCTGGTTGTCAGCAGTAATGTTCTTCATTGTTTCTTGCTTCGGAGGAATGCGAGGATATGAAGTGGTATGGACAGACCTGGCGGCGTTAATTCACGATGTTGAGAGGATTGAGACGGATGAAGATGAATCCGGCATTGGTTGGCCAATTGTTGGAAGGTTTAAGGCAGAGGGAGGTGGTATTGGTGGACATGTCATACCAATCGCTGGTACTACAAACTCCGGAGTCCGAGTATTCAAGTGGACTCAGAGGTTTGTGTCCCTCTTAGTGGATTTGGGATATGACGAAGGTTGGGCTTTCACAAGAGATGATGGAAAACAAGCAAAGGCGGCAGATTATCGTGATGTGATTTTTGAAAAACTCATTGAGATCCAGGAAGAGCGACCTGATCTCATAGATCCCGCGATTGACATTTATGAGGATTATGGGGTCCAGAGATCAGGTTGTAGATTCTTTGACACAGAATGTTGTCTTCAAGGCGTGAGCAAAGAGGATATTGAGGCACAATGTAGGTGGATATGGGACAGAGCTGCAAGGGGAGTCCCTGTCCCTCGAGATATGGTAGACTGCTACACGGAGTACAGGCATATGAGACCTGCTCTGTTGCGGCCGTCACAAGCGCTGTGAAGTGAAAAGCTACACTTGGTTAGTCTGGGGATGGGGTCTACGCCAGATGAACAAGTGTAGATGGTTTCTCCGCCATGTACGTAGCGGAACATTGGCAAAGAACGAAGTAATGGGTGGCGTGTGCTTTTGTGCAGAGTGTAAGTTCCGTTGGGCATGGGCCCGAGTACCCTCTCCAGGCAAAGCAGTTCGTAAAACGACACGAGTTGAAATGACACTGTCAAAGTACCTGGCAGTGTCATTTCAGCGAATTGCTTGACCATCGCCGGGGAGTAACTGGTCTCGGGGCAATTCTTTGAAATTGGACTGACTGGAACTGCAGGAAGATGGAAGGAGCACGTAAACGCATTTCGGAAGTTGATTGCAGATGTTGTGACTTGTACACTGGTTATTTTGTAGGACACTGGTGCAGAGATTATAAGACATAACGGAACAATCTTATTAAATTTGATACAGACTGGAATTTCCCTCACTGGGTTTATTACTCAGTTGGGAAAAGAAGGAAAGTTGAGAATTTAAAAAGATTTTTCACTCTCAGAATTTTTAGATGTGATCGCCAATTTAATTTTTTAGTGATCACATCTAGGCGTTCGGGTTTTTGCCCATCAGCCATCTGAGAGGTGAGTTGTGTCGATTATCTCACTTTTTTGGGAACAAGCCCAACACCGTGTGTCGGCCCCGTTGGATCAAGCATTCAGCGCCAAACGCTTGATCGAATTCGAATTTTTCTTTAGCCTCCCGCCTTGGCGTGTCTCTGCGGTTAGGCGGTGCTGTTGTTTTTTGGCCCCGTGTCGTTTCTTACACATTGGGGGGGGTGCCTTCCCGGCTTTGACATTTAATTGGGCGACGGCGACGATCTGCGCCTGATGACACTCCAATTCGACGTGTACTCTATTGCGTTTTCGACCTTCGAATCGTTGGGGTACTCCACCTTTTTGTTGGAGCCGTTGATCCATTTTGACTTCGTATCGAACGAAGGGTGGAACGCCGCACTCCACTTTTTGCAGGGGGAATTACCCACTCGGCTCCACATCATCACTGCCAACCACTGCCCATCAGGGCTTCTGCTGCGTGTGTATTGGCCGGGCGAGTTCCAGGAAGCATTTGCTATCCCAACCACCGACCGGCACCCTCCGTCAGCATTCGTGCGACGGTTTCAAGTCAAAGCTCCGGGCGGAAGAGCGGAGTGGTGCGGACCGGCTCGGTTCACCGTGGCGGTGCCAATAATTTATTTTAAGCCGGAGGAGTTGGGGGGGGAGGTAGTTTACGACCATGGCGAAAAAGAAGGTGGAGACCAAGATGGATGAGGGGGAAGCACCGGAGGCAGCGGCTCTGACGTTATGGCGAGCCATAGCGGGGGGGAAGGTGTCAATGGCCAAGGAGGCACTACAGAAGCTTCCTCCTGAGACCAGGACTGCCTTCCCCTTCGATCCGTTGGCCTCTGTTGGTGATGACGAAGGTGAGGAAGGGGAACTGATTAGGCTCCTACCCACTTCACCGGTGTTTGGTGTGTTAACAAAGGATAAGGAGGCGCAGTTGATTCGGGTTGACCCGAAAATACACTGCTTGGGGGTGATTGGAGTTCCAGATGCGAAAAAGAGGGGAGACCCCATTGTGAGGTTGTGTACTTTAAAACGCGAGGGGGATGCGAATAAATGTGTCAACGGCCTTCATAAGAAGAACAGGAAGGCGGGGGAGGGACCACGCTGGCTCATCGAGTGTTGGCGCCAGACTTCAACTACGATGCCAACTGCGTTATCCCAACCTTATGTGTTCGACCATCAACTTCCAAACGATTTCAACGATCCGATGAGGGGAGCGTATGTTCTGTCCACACTGCATGCAACACCCGGTGTGTGGCATCGGGCGTTGAGTCTTTTTCCTCCACAGTTGAAAAAACTAGCTCTCCAGGTGGACACGGTGCGCCCTTCGATGTCACCGGGTTTTGCCAGCGCTGTATCACAAGTTGGGAAGGCAATGGCACAAGCGGTGTCGTCTCCCATCGGTTCGATCGGGGGGTCTTATGAGGATATATCGGTTAATAAGGGGAGCAAAGGCCACAGTAGTAGCCTTGGAAGCGTAGGGGAAGGTGATGAGGATGACGACGGAGACGAGGACTATGAGGAGGAGTCGGATGGAGAGGGAAGTACATGGGATGTGGCAAATAAAGCAATGAAGGATGGGGAGAAGGGCCATCAGATGGATATGAAGGCATTGGACGTGGCGTTGGAGTCTATGAAGCAGGAAATGGGCTTTCAAATGCCAAAGGGGGCGAACCGTCGTGGGGATGAAGATTCGGATGACTCGAGCTACTCGTTGTCAGAAGCCCTGGATGATGCACAAGTGCAACAAACTTTACGTGAGCTTCGGTCTATGGTTGCGATGCTCAACACACGTATTGAAAGTTTGGAAGGGCGATCGAGTGCAGGCATCAGGGAGCTGAAGAAACATGCGAGTCGGATCAAGAAAATTGGGGGACGGGTGGTGGACCACGCCTCCAAAATTGATTCGGTTGAGCGGAAGGTAGCCAGGATGGAAACCAATTATGATTTGCATTTGGTACAGACTTTGTCAACTTGCATTTCGGGGGTGGTTTTGGAGCCAAATGACGCGAAGGATATGATTGCGGAGTTGGACGGACGAATCCAAATTCTGGAGTATGATCTTAGAGACCCAGACGGGTCCCTCCAGTCAGCAGTGCGGGATTGCCATAGGGCTGCGGCTGCCGCGGATAAGGGGTGTATCGAGTTGGGTGGGGAAGTGTTTCAGTCCGAACTGTATGACCTAGCAATGCTGCAGGCAATTCCGGGGGAACACTGCTATCGGTATTTTGTGGACTTTAACACCCTTCTCTTCCTAGCAGATACCCATATGGTAAAAGATTTTACCGAGGCGATGTCGATGCACAAGGCCACAATGGGTGGTGGGTTTCCAGACCCTTATGTTGCCAAGGTGAATACTTCTCACACCGTTCCATACCCTCCCACTATCTGTCGGAGGTCATCAGATGGAACGATTGTATGGACCGCGGGTTTCAAGACCACATCAGCTTTTGTGGGGGGAGTGAGAGATGGCGGGAGGCAGTCTCTGAGAAATAACGTGGTGAAAGTGAAGAAGGGAGTGAAGAAAATGATCAACAACCGTCTCCCAATCTCCACCCACCGCGTTCAGAATGCAGTCGCCATTGCAATGCTAGATGCCGCCGACCAGTTTATTATCGAGTTTTTGGACTCTCTCTCCTCACTCAACGAGTCTCTGGAGACACTTGGATTCAGTGATTCCAAGGCATGGAAGATGACTCAAGAGTATGTCCTGAAGTTCTTGGACAAAATTGAGATGACAAGGTCAGAAATTAGAGAGGAGGACGTCGATTCTGGGATGGTCTGGTCTAGCATGTGCGGCATGCTCAAGATTCAAGAATATCACGAGGCGAGGTTTGTGGAACATCACTCAGTAAATGCGCTCATGATCCACTCAATCATGGAAGTTCAAGTGGGGGTGCAATCCACCAGCTGGGAGAAAAAGGCTCAGGAAGCCCTTGATATGGCGGTAGAGTCATTGGCTCAGATTACCGCGACGGCGGACAAGGCGAACAAGAGTCATGAGGAGGCAGCAAAGGCATTGAATCAAATCAGTCAACTGAAGGATAAAATCAAGAACAAAAGGAAAATCACTTGAATCGAGGATGAGGATGAGGAAAGCCAAGGAGAGGCAGGTCGGGGTACCAGTGAGGTGGAGCGGTGGATTAGAGTTGGTAGGGTCAGGAGAAGTGAAGTGTCCTTGGCAGAGTGGGGAATCCACTCTTGTGCATGGAGCTATTGTGCGGCAGCATGGGGTGCGACGGTTAGGCTCATCATCACCAACCAATCTAAAGTGCGGGAAGTAGCGAGAGCTTTGACACCAGTTGCAATGACTGTGGGGGTAGAACGAGCCTTAAAGATGGCGGAGAAGAATCGAGTTGTGGCTGATCTGGTTGTCGGAACACTGCAAACGACTGAGGAAGGGGAAACAATGGATAGGTTCTGTGCTCTAGTCCAACCTAAAATAGTTCTAATTGCACTACCAAGCTCTACAACCAGATTGAATGTCAAACATGTATTCCTACAACTCCAAAGACAAGGCTATAAGTTTCAAGCAACTAAACTCCAACATGCATGGTTAGGCGGAGCTTCAGTTGCTACAAGACTAATAGTTGTCTTTAAGGCACACGTGTTGGGCGACACCGTGTTCAATTTTACGTGCTCTCGGACCATAAATGGGGATCTGTTTATGATCTTGGACGACAAGATTGGAGGTGGTGATAGGAAAATGGGACGAAAGAGTGTAATAAGAGATAGAACACAATTGGGGTGGGACCTTGGACAGGTCCCGGAGGACCATAGGCTTTTGGTGCGGGCACCATCTGTCTTTCGCAAGGGAGGATGCATCGTACGAGAGTTATCGTTGAGCGAAAAGTGTGCGCTCTGGGACTTCCCATGGCCCAAGATGCTCGCTCAAGACGACAGTTTTAAACGCATGGTGTATGGGGTCTTGGTCGCCAGTCCACCTGGAAAATTGCTACGCAAAACCCTGGTAGTGGTGATGAACAAGTTGACTCCATCAGTGGAGCAGAATGATACTCATGTGGAAGACGAGCCTGGCATAGTCTATACCACCATTTCGCGCCACATAGAGGGTGGTGTGGAGAGTCAACACTTGACGGCAGTCAAGCCAGACGATGCCCCAGTGGACTTATCACTGTGGGCGCTTGAAGGAGAAACATTGGAACAAGCAGCGGCAAGGAATGTATTGAGGAAATGGTGTCATGCATGGTGGAGGAAGAGGTTAACCAAGGAGGCAATTCGATGGCTGAAAACGAGTCCGAATAGTCTCAAATCTGAATGCGCGATCAATAGGGACGCGATCAAGGATTGCCTAGAACGTGCAGCAAACTCGGACTTTTGGGATTGGAAGGATGGGTCGCGGTTGTTTTTCTGGCGTTGGGGGGAGTGGTGGAGGGCAGCTAGGGATGGAGAGCAACTGTTTCATGAATATGATTCACCCTCTTGGTACGGACGCAATCTACCAGCGGAAACACATGAGCAGGAGCTAAAATTGCAAGAGAAGGAGGATAAGCTAATTTCTCGGAGGTACTTAGAGCCGGGATTCGTATCAAGTGTTGTGCCTCGATTCGGAGTGGCAAAAGGAGACACTGATATTAGATTGGTGTGGGATCTAGCCAGGAATGGATACAGCGAAGCTGTATGGGCACCGTCGTTTTGGCTAGCTACCTTTCAGTCTCTTTGCAATCTCATTATTAAATGGTTGCCTTGCACCTTGGAGCAGTATTTGTCCAGAAGCTACCCAAAGGAACCAGCGAATGGCCAATGGGTGATATGTCACAGGTCCGATACAGATATTGGAGAAATGTATTTGAATTACATGCTCCATTTTAAGGACAGACATGCATTTGGGGTGCGTTTGGAACAGACTAACGAGTCAGGGGATCTCAAAGTGATTTACAAGAGATTCCAAAGACCTCTTTTCAGAATGAAGTCTGCTCCGTATTTAGCCGTCCAAGCGTAGGCAAGAGGGATGGAGTTGATTTTGGGAAATCCAAAGGACTCAACAAATCCTTTTGGGTGGGATAAGGTTGTTGCAAATCTCCCATTCTCAAAGGACTATGATCCTTCACTACCACGGCTTCTCAAAATCAGAAAGGATGGCAATCTTGCAACTGGGGTCCTGGTGTTCATGGATGATGAAAGCCCCACCGGGTCTACGCGTGAAAATGCTGAAAAGGCGGGGCGGGCGTTATCTAGCAAAACTAATAGCCTCAGAGAGCAAGATACTGCACGTAAACGGAGACCGGTGAGCAAAACTACTGGGGCATGGACGGGGAAGATCCTACACACGAATCATCCGCATCCGGTGAAAGCTGTCTTGCAAAAGAAATGGACGCAATTTAGGGGAGAACTTTTGCATCTACTCGAATTGGCAAATTCTGAAAACCCAGTGATTGAACGGGACTCTCTCCTTTCGATGACTGGACGCGGAATGAATCAAACGGAGGTGTATCAGGATCTCCGTCCGTATTTCAAATCCTGGTACAATGCGTTGGAGGCATGGAGAAGCAACCGAGATGCAGAGGGATGGAAGTTAGAAGAGGAGTGGCCAACTGGAGAGTCAACCGCGCCTAAACTCGTGGACATTACTAAGGAGATGAAGCGAGACGCTGAGGCACTTGCATCGTTTTACGAGTCCGAAGAAGCTTTAGTCCTTAGAGTGAGGCCGGAGACGAAGATGTTGTATACATTGCAGGAGATGCTTCAGCTGCTGGAAAAGGAGCAGGGACGCAATTTGGAAATCGGTCTATCCGGGTCACGTACGGACGGTGGACCGCAGAGCAAACAAAACGGGGATCAAATTGGAGGGAGGCGTACAATCTCGGGAGACATTTCCTGGTTGATTTGAACTCTGGACGTTTGGATGGAAAAGAGGTCTGGGTATTAACAGACAATCTAGTCTGGTCACTCATACAGAAGAAGGGAATGTCGTCGAAGAAGGGACTGAGTGACCTTGTGAGAGAGATCAAACAAAAGTGCCGAGAGCACAACGTATTCTACAAGTCATGTCATGTCTCGGGTGAACGCATGATCTTATTAGGTTTCGATGGACTATCCCGGGGGGATTTCGACTCCGGAGTAATGATGGGTCAAAACATAACCAACTTAGTCCCAATGGATGTCCCCGCATTCGACCTAGGACAAGCAGTTTTTAAGGATTGGATGAACTGGTGGCTGGCACCAAGGATTCTGGAACCACTCACCCTAGAGCAAATATACACAGATGGACACCAGCCTGGGTTTCATCTGTGGGCACCTCCACCTGCGGCCGCACTTGAGGCATTGGAAGAGATAGCAAAATCAAAATTTAAAAGACCGTTCGAAGTTTGCCATGTTTTCGTCTGCCAATCATTGTTGTAT
>JALLOT010004839.1:0-12550 GCA_036939595.1 Thalassiosira livingstoniorum
TTCAGTACCCTAGCTTCCATGACCCCAATAATTAATAGTTAGTGGTTTTATAATGATTTTGTACATTTTTAAAAATGGCTGCTATCAATTGAAGTCAAATGTACAGTATGGTACAGGTACCAATTACTACTAATTATTTTGAAATTACTTACAATAGTACTAAGTACTACTTACATAGCTTACCTAGGTACTTACCTACTTACAACTGCTTACAAACTAAAATAAAAGAAAAAAGTTTTCATCCAAGCACACGGAATCAGTCATTACTCCTTCTATACTTACAATACCACTTATGACTTTTACCAACCATGACTTTCAATCAGAACAATAAAAAAATATTCAAATCAAGGTTCAGAAAATACAGTTCTCATAGTGTTAATTATGGTAAGTAGTATGGTAGTATAGAATTTGTGCCAGTAGTTGGAAGTGTGTATCACTGAAATGGATTTGTGAGCTCACATAGTGTCACTGCACTCATCTTGCACTATCATTGCCAACATTTATAGTTTTATAATCTGTACCTAAATGGAATTTACAAAGTGTACTTAGAATACATAACCATGCATTTTTTTTATAATAGTATTATTGATTGTTTGAGTAGTTTTAAAATAAATTGAAAATAGATGAAGTATTCTGACTTCTAAACATCTATTTTTAAGGACATTATCCACTACACTTAGGCAAGGTTCAGCTTATGTCTTAATGTTTTTCACTTTAATACAACATAACGCAAAAACACAGAGAAGACCAACCAAGAACCTGAGTCACATAATCACCAAGAAAACATAAATAAAAAAGAATATTATGTCTTGTCCCCCCCCCAAAGGATAAGATACCATAATCATGAGCACATATAACCCTACATACATCTCAAGAAATCAACAACAAAAGTAGATGGTAATCCATGTGGATGGAAATATGGCCCCAATCACAAAAGTCACCTCCGT
Source organism: Thalassiosira livingstoniorum (assembly GCA_036939595.1). Lineage (NCBI taxonomy): Eukaryota > Bacillariophyta > Thalassiosirophyceae > Thalassiosirales > Thalassiosiraceae > Thalassiosira > Thalassiosira livingstoniorum. The sequence goes on from JALLOT010004839.1 coordinate 948, forward strand.
CACCATCACCAAGGAGCTTCATGAGGCAGATGGGCCATACATTTACTCACAGAAATTGGATGAAGTAACAGAATTCATCTTTGGCTTCTGTGTCAATGGTGATAAATCTTTAATATCATGCAAGAAACCTTCAACTCCAGCTTCTTTATCATACCCCCTACTGAGTGCAATTTAGGAAGGGTGTCATAACCTGTCTTCCATAGGGATCATCTTGATGTACTTAAAAATTCTGTTTTAACATCATTATCATACCTCCTACTGTTCGAAAAACATATGGAACAAGGGTAGACACTATTTGGAGTGTAAAGATTCCATTGCAATGACATATGTCATTAAAGTGTTCTTCCTCATTGTATGCTTGACCCCACTGTAATGGAACATTCAAATGGCAGAATAGCTCCAAGAACAGGCAGTTGCTAAGAAGAATTTTTAAGATGCACCCATGTCAAGAATAGTGTATATGGATATGGAGGAGCTAACAACTCTCCAGTTCACCAGATTGTATGAATATATGGGGAGGTCAAAAGGCTTATCCCAGGAATTGTAACATTGAGAAATACATGCCATACCTCAAAAACTGCAGCACCTTATAAGGGATCAAAGCAAGCACTGTCTAAATCTAATTAGAAACAATACAAAGCCAGGACACAAAATGAGGTTCATGACATGCCCCAAGGTGGTAAAAATTCAGATCAGGATGGCTTGCACCAATAAAAAATGGGACTTGATGACTAAGGGGCAGACAGGAAAGACAGAATGGTCAGGATTGCACAATGATTGTAGTCTGAGAACACCCTGGAGTCTATAATCACAACATGATTCAGACCAAACAAATGGAAAGTGATAATTACAGTTTAGGAAAAAAATATACTTATAACCACTCCCCCAAGCCAGAGAAACCCCAAGAGTATCCTCATGGAAAGCCCCCTGTTTTGTATGCACATCCATTGACTTGGTAAAATCTTGTTTACAATCTATTTGGAAATCAAGTGTTGAAGAAAACCTAGTCAAATACCTCTAAGTTGAAATTCTATTTAAGTTAACAATCTTATTCTCCTTGTAATATCCCTGCAGCTTCTAATTACCCCTGATTATGCATTAAATTCACTATATTATCATTATCCCCTGTCCTAAAACACAGGCACTTTGTAGCCCAGCCAGACCAAAACCCTACCCACTAGGTAACTTATCACAAAGATATTTGAGAAAACTATTCTTAGTGAATTCAAATCATATCTAAAAACTAAAATAATTTACAGCTAAAAACTCCCAAGCAAAAAATTCTTACAGTTCACATGTGGATCTGTAGTGCAATAGAGGCCTTGATAGAAGCCATGATTAGCCCCATGATAACACAGTCATTAGTCAAGATGGCATGGCAAGATGTATGATAAGGGGAACACAATTGACCCTGGCTATGACTAGGGGTGGTGATCAGAACCAGGATCCTGCAACACCAGGCAATGTCCACCTAGACAGAGCTTCCCATTCCTTGACCGACATCAACTAAGCAAGTCCTTCCACCTGACATCTCCATGGGATATCCCCCCAGTAACCTAAATGCCTTACAGCATGATGAAGTACTAAGAGCAGAAGAAGCCTTTGGATGAGAGTTACTGAATCTAAAAGGGGATAAAAGAGGCTACACTTGCCCTTAGGGTTAGCACTGATGTTCTTCTGTCACTTCTCCATCTGTACACTCTTGCAATCCCATGGTCAAATGGTTACTTTGACAGCTAGAAGAGCAATATGAAGAACAAAATGTGCAACCACTAAAACATAGATTAGATAACAAGGCAATCAGGCATGCTCACCCCATCATCCACCTGCCTATCTACACCCAGGCACATTATATTTGGCAGCACTGAGCATTCTAATTCAGATGGAAACAAAAGCAAGGCATTCTATAATGATGCAAACCTTCACCACCATTCAACCTTGCTTGAGAGTATTCAATGCCATTTCCATTGGTGTTCATAGGAAATGGGTCATGGTAGGATGCAGTCAATGACAAATCCTTTTGTTTGGGTTCCTTTGTTCTGAACATTCTGTACAGAATGTAAGAAAATCTTAAACAACAATCAGTATATCTACCTGTAACCAGTAACATTAGAAAGAGACTGGGCTCTCTAAGATTCTCTACCTAACAGTGTTTGATCTTGAACCTTGTGTTAATTAATGAATTTTGGAAGTTTTCTTGTTCTGAGCAATTTTTCCTTCTCCAAATTCTTTTTATTTTCAGAAGTCTCAAATTTTTAGTAGCTAAGAACAAATTTATGATAAAAATAATCTTTAGATGATTTTATATGTCCAATTGTACTAAATTCATTGTTATCAAAATGGCACAACACATTTAGTGCTATGGCACAGGTTGTGCCATTTAGCATGGGTTGTACCATTATGGTCACAATAGGACCATAAAAGTGAGCAGAATTGGTAACTTTGTGGTTCCTTCAAGAATTCTGTTTTACCAAACCTGATACCCACAAATACCCCCTCTGTTACTCATGAAAAGGAAGGTTTTATTTAAATGGTGGTATTAAGATCAGTTTTGGTCACAGAAAAGTTTAACTATAAAAACCTGATTCTTCTCATGAAGATGATTTTATTAATGTGTGATACTCTGGGGATGTATCCATGGCATCATGGTGTAAATGATGGTTAAAACAACTTACATCACAATGAAATGGATACAATATTTCTGTTCATCATGGTGGATCTGCCCCCACTGCTACTGAATAATCAGACAATGAGAGTTGGGCATGTTGGACACACCATGTTTGTGGCTAGGTCAGAAACAACCAACAACTTCCTAGTATTTGATGTCATTGTGTCAACATTGCTTTGGCAGACAGTTGTTGGTGCTGGTGTTGTACTTAGCCAATACTAGGCCAACTGTTGTCATTGATTATGCATAGCCCATAGAGGATTGTTATTGTTGATGGAAATGTGCAGTGTTTTTATATTTTCAGCCATTAAGATCATTGTTTCCACTGCAAATTCTGCTATGGTGGAGAAGGTTGTCAATTGTCAAGTTGCACCATTGTGGATGAGTCATCAACCATTCCAACAAGCAGATGATGAACCTAGCTGCCATAATAGAACTTAGCACTAAAAATACACCTTTTTATGTGGAAAATATCCCAAATTCAATTATGTCTTTTTATGAAAAACATAATCAGTACATAAAAATTCAATGAAAAATATACTAAAATCAAAAACATAGACAAAAAAATATTTTCCAAACTATTAATTAAAAAAATGAAACCATTGAAAATGACAAAAATAAATTGTTTTGATCAAGATGAGTATAATGATTTTTCAAACTTTTTGAAAATTTTCATCAAATAGGTAGAAATTAAGTAATAAAATACACATTCTGATTGTTAAAAGCCAAAGATATGGTTATGCTTATCATGGCACTGAAATGGCATGAAAAAAATGGTGTGGAACTGAAATGACATTTAAATGGCACTGAAAGGCATGGAACATTCCATGGCAGGTTCTGTGCCATGGATGGCACTGAAAGAGATGTCACAGAACAGAATAAAATGGACAGAATCCTGTGCCATGGATGAATGGCACTAAAAACCATGTCATTGTTAATAATTACTTAACTGGTGTTTCTGTTCAAACAAAACAATAATTTTAAAATTATTTTTCTTTCCAAAAAATCAAGAAGAAAGCTATCAAACAAAGGCATTTTTCAATTGCACTTTTAGTGCTAATTTTGGTAATTTCCAGAATGTTCCTGTTCAACATTTTTACAAAATTGGGCATTAATCCAGCTTATATTTTTTAATTTGGAGTTTTGAAAACTGTTGAATATGAATTTAAGAAAAAAGGCCAGTATGATTGAGGCAACTACAACCATATAACATCATCAACCATGATAAATTCCACCCCTCCATAAATGACATACAACATGACCAATCAACTATGTATACAAACAATAATACACAATCCAGAGCTAAAAAAACTCTACCATTACCATTGCCTGGTACTACTATTTTTCTTGTAATCATCTGTTATTGCCTATTGCTGTCAAATCTAATAAAGAGAGATAAATTAGTGTCCATGTTCACATACTGACTTTGCTGGTATCATCGTATTTATCAGATATGAATGGAACTGATCAAACTTACATTTCCACTAATTAGAAGTATTACTTCAGAGGCTGCTTACCATATTCTAGCTTTGTAATTATTTATGTGTCAGTTTGTTTTCTGTTACAGTGCCGGTGTTACCATCATAGACAGCTAAAACCAGTATATTAATGGCACAATGAATGTCAATAACTGGAACGTTGACAAAATTATTGAATTGCAGAATTGGATGCCGTAACCCCCCACACATTCTCCTTGCCATTATCGTTACTCTATTCACTTGAACCCACTATTCATTCTATTCTTTTAATACACCTCCTGCCAAAGTAACCTTGTAAATTTTTCATCTTAACAATTTTATGAATCACACATCCCTTTTCACTGATTTATCCTCATATAACTATGGTAACATTGTACTGAACACAATTGAAAAAAATCAAAGTAGAATTGACACATGCTTATGCTTATCAATAAATTCATTGTTAGGACCAACAGCTAGCAATGAGTACTCATTTTTCATGAATGATAAAGATATTTTATGTTAGATTGTTTTTTTTTTTTCAAAAAACGTCTTTGGTATCCTTTAATTTTTGCTAGACGATTGAAAAATATCACATGTAAAAGTAATTGTGCTGAGTGGAGGATGTGACTTGAGCTTATTAATCAGCTTCTTTGTGTTTTTTGTTTTGGGTATGGGCTCCAATGACTGCAAAAAACATAGCAATATTTATTTATCCAGTGGTATATTCTAAATTGGCAAGATAAAATATATTGCAAAATATTTAACACCAGATAGAAGCCAACAATATATATAATTTTGATTTTTTGTGACTTCAGCACCAATGGTATTTGACAAAGAAAGCCATGCCTTGCATCCATTTCATTCCTTTTCTTTATTACTTTGGGTCATTGTTCAAAACATTTTAATAATTTAAGCATATGTTACTGCATACTTTGGAGATTCAGAACATATGGGGTGATTATTGATTTTTGCTCAAGACCTTTTGTTTCTGGGAGCACCTTTTCTACAGGGATTTCTGGCACTCCCAAAAGGTATTTCTCAGGATTATTCAATATCAATTTGTTTGAGAGAAAATTTAACTTTAAAGTTTATAATTTTTTTTTTTGAAATCATCAGATACATATGTAACGTGTGTACAGCACCTCATCACCTACAGGAGACAGGTGCTCTGCATTTCAACACTGATGCTCACATTATGCCCACTGGTTGTTGAACCCAGCAACAGCTGCTCTCCCACATGTCAGGCACAAAGTCCCTTGTAGCGTAGAGTCTGGACTTCCTCAGACACAGCAGATGCAGCATGAGTTTCCCCTCACCAGCTAGGCAAGGGCCAGGCCTATGCTGCTTTGTAGAGTTTTGCTAAGACCTAGTTCTTCATAAAATAGCTAATCTCATGAGTCACCAGATCTTAGCCTTTTTGTGTGTTCAACAGAGATAAGCTATTGAGATCAAGCATGACATCTGAGTCAACTTTGGAGTTCATCTCCGACCACTTCCACCACAAGCAACTAAAAACCATCCTGAGTCAGCCTAAGTACTCTTGGCTCAAAGAAAACTTCAAAATGTTGATTAAAAACTATCCAGCATCAGCACACCACCAGGCAACATGGCTACTCTGCCCTAGCCATGACCCCCCAAATGTATATGACCATCTAAAACACACCATTTGTTGCACCCAACACCCCGGGGGGCTTGTCTATCCCCCAGGAGTGTCCAATGAATTAATGGTTTGTATTAAAAACAACTATGATGTTGAAAAGCAAGCATACCTTGAGTATGATGCTGTCATGACAGCATTAAGGAACCTTCTAATGGAATCCCATGAAGAGAAGTACTACATCAACCTCTACCATCCTATTCTGGGTATAAGGATGTTATAATTGTGCAAGTTTTAACACATCTTGTGTTTTGTGGGCAGCTACGGTCAGCTAAATGGTAATGATGTCAAGGAAAACAAAGAAGTCATGAAAACTCCCAATGACCCAAACAAACCCATGAAGGTTCTACCTGAGCACCTAGACAAAGCCAGGAATTTGTGGAAGATGCATTGAGCCCCTATCAATCAGAATAAATGCTTTGTTATCTAATCCAAAATATCCAACAAAGTGGATCATTCCAACTGGACCTATGCAACTGGGACATGAAGCTTGACAACAAATGCCATACGTCAATGCAAAGGCACACTTCCTCCAAGCAGAGAAGTGTGGAAACCAAGCCCATTTCTTGGGAGAAACTTACATCATCAGTATCCAAATTAAACTTATGAATAGCTTCAATGACACACTGAAGCAATTTACTACTGAGACCACAATCCAATGTGAACACCTTGCAGTATTGGAGGCTGTACACAAAGATCCAGGACAAAATCTTGAAATGGAACAGCTTGCAACAGCATTTTTTTCAATTGAAACTGCAGAACCAACAACTTATGCAGGCACTGGTCAATCAGCAACAGTCTAACACAACTATGGACAAGGACATGGGGGAGGCAGACACAACAACAACAATTACAACTCATCTGGTTGTGGCAATGTCAACAATAGTCAGAATAATGAAAATCAACAAAATAATCAAGCCACCCATCAACTATTCAACCTCTTCAACCAACAGCCACCAATGCAGTCTCAGGGAAGTACTCAAATGCCAATGATGTTCCAAGGACCACCAGTAACAATGTCAGAACAACATGGTGGGTAATTAGAAAATAGCATGCAGCAGGGGGAGTGCTTGTGTTGTCATACTCATGGCTTCAAGCAACATACCATCCAGTATTGTTGCACTCCAGGCCCTAACCATGTGTGGCATGCTACAATGTCCAACATAGGTGGAGGAAATTCAGATGGAATGTGATGGTGTGTGGTAACCATAGCAAATAAATCTAAACTTTTGTTTGATATTTCATACAGTTGTAACCCCACCCCTTGCAAAATAGGCAAAATGTTTGACACAGGAGCTAATGACAACGTTTGGCATTGGCACCCTGATACTGATAATCTAGAATTCATTGAATCCAATGTGTGCATCACAGCTTTGCACCCAGATGGAGGAACTAGCATGAACAATGTCAGTGAAGGAATTCTTAATTATCCAAGGTACCAACTAAGAAAACAGCATCTTCAAGGCCACATCCTTCCAGATTTAAAGAGCCATTCAATAATTTCAGTGGATAAATTATTCAATGCAGGTTGTCTGGCAATTTTTAATAAATATGATTACAAAGTATATAAAAATGGAAAAAATAGTAATGGATGGAATTCAGAATAAAAATGGGCTATGGTGCATTAATGACAGTTCTACATCCAATTCCAGCCCCATGGTCAAATCTCTACAAAATGTGCATGTGGCCAAAAATAATGTGCATGGGGTGGTAAAATTTCTCCATGCATCCCTGGCCTTACCCAGCAAGGTAATCCTCATTGCTGCAGTCCAAAATAATTTCATAGCCAGTTTGCTGGTTTTCATACCCCACAAAACCAAAAATTATTTAAATTAAATATTAGAAACACATTGGGGCTGCCTCAAAAGACAAAGACAGAATGTAAGATCCGCCAAGCCCAAGAAAAAGGAAGTTATTGAACCACTGTTCACACAAGAAGCAAAGACAAATTTTGTAGTATTAGGCCTCCTCAAGATGAGCAATCTTACTGGAACAAACTTTACCAGTGCCACAGACCAATTACCATATCAGTCAACAAGATGGCACAAATAAATCTATAATTAACTTATATGATGGAAATTTCATCCTCCTGTTCTTCCCTATGAAGTTAAGATCAGATGCAGAATTTGAAAAAGTATACAAAGAAAATGGAGATACTTGTGGCAAATGTAATAATAACAAAAATAAACACAATGGACAACAAAACATTGTAACCACACAATGGCTAAAATCAAGAAACATAGATTACCAACTGGTACCCATTGACTCCCACCAAGCAAATACCACAGAACATATAAAAGAAACAGGAACACATCAAATTGAATAAGGACTAGCAATGACAGACAAAAAATTTCCAATTAGACAATGGGACCAATGCTTACCACAATGGGATCAAACCCTGAATATTATGTTGAGACTGTGTCACATCAGCCCCAAGGTCTTTATGGCAACATGGATGTGCAGCAAGTACAACTACTCAGCCCACCCACTAGCTCCTGTTGGTTGGTATGTGTTGTGTTTTGAAGACCCAAAACAGCAAAGTTCCTGGACATTCCATGGAATAGAAGGCTTATGAGTATACCAAATACCAAGCTTCAAACAATATAGATGTTACAAAGTCTTCATCCCTAAAACAGGACAAACCTGAGTAACAGACATTATTGTGTTCTTTCCACCCAAAGCCGACAGCCTCTCAAGCAAGCCAACCCCAGATCAAACACTTATCAAAGCAGCGCAAATGTTAGGGCAAGCAGTATAGCAAATGGTGTGTTCAAATCCTGTCTACCCCAAATGGGACCTCTTCTCAGGCCTCAAGAAACTCACCAAAATTGTTGAAGCTGGAACCAACTATCTTGAAGAACAAAACAAATCCAAAGAACTAGAACAAGCAGCCCAGAACAATTGAGGGTGGATCCATCACCCAACAGCCAACAGTCCAAGGCAACTGAGGGTGCCCAACCAGCCCATTCCAATTACACAAGATGGCCTTGAACACAAACCACAAGACATATCTATCCACAAGCCACCAGCTTCACCAGTCATAACACAAGATGGCCCCCTATCTGAACCCATTTTTAACTGCCCCATCCACCCATCAAAACACAGATATTTCACACAAAGTAAAGCTGGAAGATACCAATAACGGATATTTTTTTGGCAAATTCTGTATTATTGTATTGCTGATGTTCTCCAAATGAGTTTTTGACTTTCTGTTTTATGTAAAAATATTTTTGCAATTAGACAAGGAACTCTTTTTTGCCTATTTAAACTGTAGATTGAGTTCTGATCCACAATGTTTTGCATGGATAGAGTCTCTATCCATGTAGATAGTTTGTTTATCCATGCAGATAGAAACTCTATCCACACTATCCACATAACTATCCACAGATAGAACAACTATCCGCATAACTATCCACAGATCAAACAATTAACTCTATCCATAGATAGAAGTGTTATCCATGGATTGAAGCGTGGATAGAAACTCTATGCGTGCAGGTAGAGACTCTATCTGTGCGCATAGGGTCACTATCCACGCTTCAATCCATGGATAACACTTCTATGCATGCCGTTGGTAATTTTGGAGACAAAAATATTGATTATTTTATGTGAAAACTATTTTACACAAAATCACTTGCAATTATTTTTAGATTCCATTTGGCAATTCCAAAATAAATAAAAATGTCCAAAAAATAATCATATAGGGGTAGCAGTACCTTCCTGTCAGATCACTCCTTGTAACCAAAACTATGCACAGCACAAACCACCTAATGAACCTAATGAAGCCACCATAGTCCATGGAAACAGAACTTCCCCTGCTCCTTGTCAATACCGTTCTGTGTGAAAAAAATGGGCAAACTGTGTGAGTACAGATACTTAATTCAAGATCCAGAAACACATGATGTGTGGGACCACAGGATGTACTGCAAAATAGGTAAACTCACTGATGGTACCAAGTCTGGCAAAGTAGGCATGTATGCAATGAAAGGTATCCCAAAGTCAACAGTCCCTAAAGACCTGAACCTATATTTGAATTGTAGTTGACATGCAAACAAATAAAGAGATAAAAGAAAGGGTAAGGTCAACGCTATGATGAGATCAAATAGTGTGGCCATACAAGGTTACAACATGCACTGCTGACTTTCTGACAACAAAAATCTACTTAACAATGTTGTATCCTCATAAGGCACTCAATTCATGGGACTTGATCTCAAGAATTTTCACTTGAATACACCAATGAAAAATCCTGTGTATGCAAGAATAAAGGCATCATTAGTATCAAGAAAATTTCCAGAAGCAAAAAATCTTTTCACTTGATCAACGATGATGATTATCTCTATCTTGAGGTTAATATAGGTATGTATGGTCATTCTACTGCCATCGGAATAGCCAACAACCAACTGAAGTAGCAACTCAAACCACATGGTTACTCCACATGCTAATTAACGCCATATTCATATTTGTGGCTCAGCAAGAATAAAATCGTCAAGTTGTGTTAGTATCCAACAATTTTGGTGTAGAATACACCAATTGATCAGAAGTCCTCAAGTTAATTAAAACACTGAAAAAATGGTATGAATTTACCATGGATTGGACTAGATCTGTCTTATGTGACATAACCCTCAAGTGGGTCTATGTAAAATGGACCGTAACAATGTCATTACCCAGATACATTGGAAAGTCTTCATCAAATTCAACCACAATCAACCAGCATGACCACAGCATTCGCCACATCCCGCTCCACCACTCCTCTTCTCAAGATCCATCAAGAAACCAGTCCCCCTTGTTACAACCAAGTCCCTACCTAAGCCAGGCATCAAGAAGATCAGCAAGTTTGTGGCACCATGCTATTCTACATAAAAGTGCTAGACAGTACCTACAATGCTCAAAGGAATCAACACCATTGGCTCCAAACAGGCAGCCCCAACACAACTTATGCCAGTAGCCAGTAGGAACTTACTGTCCTAACCATCCTTATGTTGTCTTAAAATCAAATTCAATGAAGGAATCAGTATTACTTGTAGCTTTTTTAATTATGGGGTCTGAGAACTCTACTAAATTTACAATTGACAGTATCAATGAATAGAATCTGGCCAAAAGACAAAAAAATCAATATCTAAGTTTTACTTTTGGCCAGCTGAAATCAAAAGTGTGCCTTTTGGTCCTAACTTTCTTTTTTTCAAGTTGTCAAAAATCTGATTTGAGGTTTTCAATAATACTCCTAATTAACTCCTTTCTGTCAACAGGCAGATTAGAACCATAATCTTGCCAAAATGTCCTAACTTTGGCTCTCTAGTCTTGCTATTTCTGTCAAGACCAGAATTTGATTTTGTGGTTTTTGTCCACGTGGTCTTGCCATGTTTCTAACAAAACCTTGCCATTTTTGCTATTTTGCAAAATGAAGTTTCTAATTGCTTATTTTTGGTCTGTTCTAATCTGTATCCATATCTGACCAGCCCAAATCCAATTTAACCATGACAGGGTGTATCAAGGGGAAGCAGAAAGTGGTGATAATAGTGAGGTGGTGGGCTACATAATTAATGTCCCTAGAGGTACCATACCTTCGTGGGGCTCTCTAGATAGGGTGGAAATTTTGTGATGAGTGATGAGTCAATTTAGCCAAGAATTTAGCCTATCAGTCAAACCCCATATTTTGGACGATAGTCCCAATAACTTGTGTACCAACAATAGTACCAATATCTTTTTTCTGTATTGTACCTTGTCTGTACCAATACAAAAAAAACTGTACCAATATTTTTTCGTCCTAAACACGAGTCAGTATACAAAAGTACCTATCTTTCTTAGAAAAAATTATTAATAC
>JALLOT010004854.1:0-10679 GCA_036939595.1 Thalassiosira livingstoniorum
AGTAATAAAATTATTGTAATGCAATTAGCTTAAACAAAAAGGGATGTAACTACTAACTATATGTATTGTCACAATTTATATTGTACTTTGGAAAATGTCAGGCTAGATACAAATAATAAAATTTAAAAACTATTTATTGCTCAGTTTTAAAACCTATGAAAAATACCGTTGAAAGGGGAAATGGCATTGTCCAGACACCAAGGATTGTTTGTTGACATCACAATACCTTGCCAATGCATGCATTGTTGTACTGCAAAAAATTTCTCCACTCATACCTTATGCCCAGAAAACATTCAATACTAATATTGAAACAAGGACTAAAAATAAACACAATCAAGTGGTTGTAATTATCACTGTCAGACACAGACAAAAAGCATTCATGGAATGAAGTATTTGTCTCAGGGCTGTGGCTGTGGACTGTGGGTCAAGAAAGAAAAATATTAGGCTGTGTTGGCTGTAGGTTGTGGGGGCTTAAACCCAGCCAGAGAAGTTTGATGCTGGATTTTTTGAGCCAGGTTGGGGACAGTGGACTGTCACATGGGCTTACTGGGTATTTTCTCAGGGCCATTCACCATGCTTGATATTAACAAAAAATTGGAGAAGGAAAAATGAAAAATATGGAATTGTTTTTGAAACTAAGACCTTGTTTCAAAATTAGTGTTTCAAAAATCAATGATAATCACAGTAAAGTTACTCCTATTCCATACCACACATCTTTGGTGGTTTTATTACCGCTCTTTTATAAAGTTATGGGTAAGAATGAGATCTTCCATTTTGGTCCACTGTGTACGCTCAGATCTTGGATCTTGGACCAAATATCTCACATGCAACCTTTCTTATCACTAGCTTGGTTCAGTGGCAGAATTGATGCTCAGACAACACTTGTTGCTGCCAATTTTGACAAAGTTTGAATTTATAAACGTTATGCTTATAATTTTGAAAAATTGAGATGGATTGTGGTGGTCAATTTCCCCTTACAAAAATTGCTCCCAGAAAAATATTTGCAAACAAGTATGGTGAGAATTCCAAACAATCCATCATACAATTACACCCTTTTCTTACTTAGAGCCCAACACATAATCAAGCAAAGTTATGATCAAAAGAACCTCATTTTAAATTTCAAGACCTTACCACATAGTTTTCATGGTATATGAAATGTTTGAAGATTAATGTTTTGAAAAGACTGAATTATCCAATTTTTGTTAAGAAAAATGAAAGAAATCAGATAAGTATTCACCTACTATGATATCCCCCGGTGTTTATTGATAAATATAGTGCCAATGTCAGGCATAAACCTTGACATCCACATCCATTGAATTTGTGATGACTGGATGTTTGTTGCCACCTGCAGCCCCCACGAGTTCTGGTGTGATGGTGATGTAACAACCAGCTACATAAATGACAAGGGGAATTCAAAACCAAGATGGGAATGTAGGCAGAGTCAATAACAGAAATGTGAGTAAACTTGGCAAGTTGATGGATTTGTTGCAGCACTGTTGAAGGATGTGCACCACACATCTCAGACAGAGGCAGCCACCATTTGGCACATTCCGAGTGTGTGGGGAGTGAACTGAACACTAAAATAACAAAACCTGTAAAAGTGGTTAACAAGTGCTACTGTTGGCAGTGAAATAGTGTAGTAAGGATGGTTAAAGCTGTTCCTTCTATTACCATCATAGTTTTATTGGTATTGGCCATAAGCCAAAAAAGGGCTTGTTGGGCAGTCAAGTGTACATATTTTCAAATATTTTGGGTTCCAACTGGAACCAGCAAAAGAAAGGAAACGCATGGGATGAAACACTATTTGCTGTAAATGGAAGATTTTGTTCAATGCTATCAGTATACTGCAGAATAAGTTTTTATCTATGATGGATGTGTTACTTGAGTTGTTAAAGTATTTTCTGGATTTCAATGGATTTATGGTGTGATATTGAAAATGAAATAGTAGTAGTAGAGGTTTAGCAGAGAACTTTGAGGAGAACATGTACATGAAGTTGTTTTGAAAATCATTTCTGTTTCTTGCTTCAATTATGGTCACTATGAACCACAAAGTATAATTGATTTTTGTTGCATCTGTTGGTTTGTGAGGGTGTAGTTGTTGGACTTTGACTGTTGGATGATACGAGGACTATTATATTATTCCCAAATGATTTCCATGAGGTATTGATAGGTAAACCATCAAATAATTCTCCTAGCAGCTCTAGGTGCCACTAATGTAGCTCTGAAAAACATACATTAAGACAGACAAAAACTGTCATGGTCTGAACCAAGCTGCTGATACCTATGTCAATGAACTGTATTTATCAAGAGATATAATTGCTTTCTGTATTCTTTCAACAACAAATAAATAGGTAAAATACAGAGACAAAGTTAAATTCAGCAAAAAACTTTCTCGAACATTTCAAAGAGAATGAATGTACCAAAGAGTATGTACTTTTGCTACCTCATGATTCATCTCATGGTACATTGAATGTTGGATCTAACCTCCAGCCGAAGGTACAGGCTGGTTTTGTGTCAAAAGTCAAATTGTAAAAAGTAGCAAATATCAAAAACTTGGCTGTTGAACATACATCTTTTAAATGGAAAGACTTAAAAAATAATTATGTTGATGGGTTTGTGGGTTGTGTACCACAAAAATCATGGGATTAAAATGGAATAATGGGATTATATTTATGGTTGCCAAAGACCAAGAAAATTGTATACCAATATCAATAATCTGGTAACTCCTAAGTATCTGATCTTACTTGCAGTACAATTGAAGGAAAGACTATCAAACTGATGGTTGTACCAAAATTTTACTTACAGGAAACAAATTACATCATAGTTTTTATAATTGTGACCATTCCATGAAAAAAGCACCACAAAATAATTTCAAATACAGACAAATACTGCTGATATGTTTTTATGAATTACAAAGACCCAATACAAAAAAATATCACTCATGCCTACCCATACAACTCAACCAGACTTATGAATGGTACATAATCACACTCACAACATCCTTCAGAACCTTGACATTTAGATTGTGATTATCAGGAGATTGGCATCATAAAACTTCCAAAAATACCACTAAATGCAGCTCCAGATTTGAACCAAGTATATTGTTTCTTTTTACTTCCTGAGGGATAGCAAGATATTAATATGCCCTTGACCTTAATTGTTAATTTCTTTGAAATCTACAGTTTATATTAACCTGAGAGTTTGTACAAATTTTTAATATTTTAAATAGTACCTGTCAGCCTTAATGTATGTAGTAATTATATGCTATACAAAATAAAAAATCTGTGATAATGGTTATTGTAATTAAATGCATGCCTCCAAATGCTATTGTCCAACAACAACAACACCCTATCCAAGGGACACTCCCCAATACCCTTTCAGCCTACAGAATCATACAACACCTATGGTTTAGATAAGTGCTCTGATTTATTGAATCTCTTCTTTTTTTGCTTTAATAAAAATAAACCAAAATCTTACCACCACACATGTCACCATTAGTCCAACAGGAAAACATTGCCTTTCAAACTCTGTTCTCTCCTCTGTTTGCTACCAGTACATATCCTTTTCAACTCTTGCTCTTGTTGATGATTAAAATTGAGAGTTTACATTTATTTTTGTCTCCGTTTCATTAGAATAAATCCTCTGATACAAGTGTCATTGTTATTGAAATTGTTGAATCATTGTTACCCTACCAAGTAGCTGCACCCTAAACTTTTTATTGAATATTACCCCTCTGCTGGTGCTGAAACTGAAACATGCAAACAAAACACTCAAAAATCCTACTCCACTGAAAAATCTTTGATTCACTTAAGTTCATTCATTATCAATAATGGTTTTTGAAAGCTCTCGAAGATTATTTGAAAATTAATTTGTTATTATTTAATATCTGCCCATTGGTCTTTAAGAGTTTGTCTATGTAAAAATTACTCAAAAAAAGAAATACTATAAAACAGTAATATATCACTGTTCACGAGTGCATAAAATTGCATATACTTTTATTTGGAATTAGCAAACTCATTTTAAGTACTTAAAACCAAATGAATGGCAATAAATAATTTTTGAAAGATACAAAATATCCAAAGTAGCCATAGGGGGGTTTCTGATGTTTGTTAAGATAAAATAATAGTAATTGATTGTATGAAACTGTGATCATAGTGATAATTTGAAGTTGATACTGATGTTGATTTCTAATTAAGATTTAATTAATGACCACTTTGATAGGAAATAATGATAGTTGTTAATATATGCCATTTTAATTTTAGCGGATTTAATTCTAATCCAATAGTATCATTCGGCATGTAAAACATTGCAAAAACAATTTGAAAATGCAGAAAAAATAATAAATTGTGAATTGTATATTTTACTTTGTGAATTATGTTTTGCAATTTTTAATCTATTGTAGCACTTGAAGTTGGTCCAATTGGGGATGATTCTGTTACATTGTTTTATTTGAATTGTATTGTGCGTGTGGATTTGAGGGTTCCAGCAACAATTTTTCAAATCAATAAAGCCATACTTTCAATAAATAAGCAAAGCAAGACCATTTTGTAGAATGTGGTATTGGTATTCATCCCTCAACAATAAAATTTCTGGTGATAATAAGTGAGCTCTCAATCCGAGCTCAAGCTCTGTATCTTGTCTCATGGCAAGAGAACAATTTTGCACTTTGAGAATGGTGTCAAAATACAGGTAACAGTACTGTACACAGCACTCAACAGGAATGACATGGGATTTGATCTTTAATTGTATCCGTATCAATAATTTGAAAATGCAACTGTAATGCTGATTTCCCAACAGTCATTTTGTAAGTTCTATGGATTGAAATTTAAGCAGTTATTTCTTAATTGTAAACTGTAAATTACAGATAGAAAGTTTTACCTACTTATCTTCAAATCACTAACTGAAATTTCAATTAGAGAGTTCTGTAATTTTAATAGTAATTTTTATTGCAGTTGAATTTGCACTTTCAATTTTGTACTTGTACTTGATCTGTAGTATCTGTATTTGTCATGGTGATTCTATTACTTTTTTTCAAAGAATCATATGCAACTTGCTATTTTTAATTTTTATACTATTTTCTTTTGTTTGACAAGCTACTAATATTAATTGAGTATCTACAAAAAGACTAGGCAGGACACCTGTATTTGGCAGGCATTTAACAAGATCAAACAAAACTGAAGGTTTTCTTTTTGCCTCAAAAATTAGGTCAACATATTATATTTGCGAGACAACATACCTCTGGATGAGGGGCATGGAGGGGTCCAATGACAAAATTTCTGTTCAAAGAAGGCATGCTTTCTATCTGTTCCATACACAAGCAAGGTAGACTCTATTTTTATAGAATATGGTATTCATATCTCAGAAATACTTTCATTGACAGCAATGATTAAGTTGTCAAGCTTTATGCTTTGCTGGTCAGCAGCCAAAGTTAGGCATAGCAAATAGCACCAAGTAGCCTGACCACTAATAGTGAGACCACAGGACATTAGTGGTCAGGCAACTAGCAAAAATTGTCCCGTTGGACAAGTTGAGAATTTGACAAAAATTCTGCACCACCCAAACTAAATGGTTAGGTAAGTAAAACCTACAGAGTGTCAAGCATCAAAGTATCGGATGCAGGGGACAGAAGAGGATTCCTATGCACTAAAAACACCAATGTATGTAGAACATACCAGGAATGGATGTTGGCATTGGTGTTTAAATTTTGGGTAAAGGGGACATCACATAGGTTAGCCACAAAGTTGGCAGCAGATAGAGCAAACATAAATACTCACTTTTGCAAAGTTTGGCAAATGACAAAACAAAAGCAGAAAAATTTCGGAAATTGAAGATTTTCTTTTTACTTTGGTACGTCTACACCATGGTGTTGGCTAAGCACGGCTATGGGACGGCGGGTGGAGATGGTCATGCCCCGCCCCCTGCGGCGCTGGGGCTTTCCTCTCCCTCGCGGGCCCACCCAGACCACTTGCTGCACATGTTGTGGACTGCCGAATCGTCTTTGTCATTGTTTGTCATTGGCCAGCGCCTCTCTCGTTGTTTAGCCATTGCAGCACCTCTGCGGACAGCGTCCCCCCATGCTTGCGGCCATGCGGCCTTGTCGGACTACGTCCACCGCTCATACGGTCAGCGACCACGGCGAGGGGCTGCGCCCATTCTGCTTTGCCATGCGGCTACTCGTTCGGCATGCGGCCATCAATGATTGCAATGCTAACGCATCATTTTTGCTTCCCTTTCGCTCGTGCAGCACTTTGTATCATGTTTTCAGCGTCACAGACCCCACCACAGAGTTGGGAGGGAGAGAATGCTGACCTCTACTGCAAGACGATGCAGGATCGGATCACTTTCATCAATTCGGGCAAGGTCGCTGCAATGCTCTTCGTTAATCAGCTTGGAAAGCTGCAATATGCTTGGGCTCCTCGCGTTACCTTGGCATCGGATGGAACCTTTGAGCGATTGACGGCGTCCGCCTTGCAAGATCC
The DNA here is from genome assembly GCA_036939595.1 of Thalassiosira livingstoniorum. NCBI lineage: Eukaryota > Bacillariophyta > Thalassiosirophyceae > Thalassiosirales > Thalassiosiraceae > Thalassiosira > Thalassiosira livingstoniorum. Next base: position 6,480 of record JALLOT010004854.1, read on the forward strand.
TAGCACGCCCTCGCCGATCGAGTTGCCGGTCGAGGCATTGGANGCAATGCTCTTCGTTAATCAGCTTGGAAAGCTGCAATATGCTTGGGCTCCTCGCGTTGCTTTGGCATCGGATGGAACCTTTGAGCAACTGACGGCATCCGCCTCGCAAGATCCTAGCACGCCCTCGCCAATCGAGCTGCCGGTCGAGGCATTGGAGTACACAGTAAATGTGATGCAGCAGCAAAATTTGCATGCTAAAGCTCCACACGGTGCTCTGCTTCCTGGCGACATTCTCCAGGGCACGGCTTGGCAAGGGGAAACCGATATTATGGCTTATGCCATCCCCACTTGCTGTCTTCTTCCTTTCGGACGCGATCCTGTCTTCGGGCTTATCACCGACCCTGATGTGTTGGCCGCAGTAAAAGCTTGGGGCACGGACGAAGCCTTCTGGGCAGATACTGCTTACCAAGCCCACGGAAATTTCAACGAGCTGGGAAAGTTATTGGAGGTCGTCCAGTCTAAGGGGCAGGAAAAGCAATTCATTTCTCCTCAAATTGGCACGACCATCGTCTACTCGCCTGCAGCCCCCCACTTGGTCCCCTCCTCTTTTACAGAGGCTGAGGACCCCCAGTCTTTTGCAGATGTCAAGCAAAGGCTTGGTTCTCCACCAGCTCCAACGGGTACAGCAAATGTTGCCGGTTCTGCTGCTGCCACTGGCCCAGCGCAACCTTCCACTGCACCCACCACTAATGCAAATGTGGTCACGCCGGTATCGATCACAGCAGGAACTACTGTTTTGACGGGGCAGCAGCAGCCACATTTTGTGCTGTACTCTGCCCAGTCAGAGGCCGACAAGGCGGATGCTCAGGCTGGTGAAAATGCCTTTGAAGCCCGCAACTTGGCTGGTGTCATTGATTGGACTAAGGGTACCGTATCGGGACTAACCAAAGCGGTTGCCTCAACTGCACTCCTCCGCATTTGGGCAGAAACCTCGGCCTCGAATAGGACAAAGAGAGTCAAGTTGTTACTTGAAACAGTTTTCAATGACTCGCAGGAGGAGGACGAAGACATCATCTTGAACTCTCTCCAACAAGACGCAAGCATGTCTGTTTTTACAACAGCAATGAGCGGTTGTATCATTAATGCACGCTGGTCCACCGTACCAGCTACTTCTATCACGGCAGAAGCTACAGTGCTTGATCCTACTTCATTTGCACCGCAGATCGGTACAAGCGATCTGGTTATTAAGTCCAGGCTCTCCGAACAGAAACGAGAGAATGAAACTCTGCTTGGGGAAACAGCTTCAAATTCGTCTAAGAAAAGGACTTCAATCGATAAATTGGGCGAGCTCACATCCATTCGCTCGGTCGAAAAAATGATATCCAACATGATTCTTACCGACATGGCTTTCTTTGACTCAAATGGTCCAAAACCCATCGCATACCAAGTGTTCATGAAGTTTTTGCTCTTCATCAAGTCCAGAGAGTTCCAAGACTGGTCCACTCGCGTGCAATCTCTCCAGCCGCATTTTCCTTTTGTAATTGCGCAGTACGTCGAATCCGCCTCCATTCTCCTTGGCAAGGCAGGCCAGAATTTCATGCTGCAGGATGCATGCCAGAACAATGATTTTTCAAAGGCGAAAACTCACCATTTTGAGCAGGCAGTGGAGGTCTTCTTGGATTTCAAAAGGGATGTCAAGCAACTCATCCGTACACATTCAGCATGGAAAACTGTCCCGGCTACAACACCGAAGGAGCTGGACCCGCGTGAACTGCATGCAAAAAAGCAAAAAGCCCAGCCCATCCCAAGTGCTCCTCCTACTGCGCCTCCAACTGTACCCACGGTCGCATCAGCCCAACCTCCAACAGCACCTACAGCTCCACGTAATCCACGTCGTATGGGTGCTCCTCTGGGACAAACTCGCACTGATCTTGGCTGCATTTTTGTTCGCGAGGCCGATAAAATCACCGTGCAAGACTTCTTTCCAGAGGCACTCAAAGCAAAGTATTGCATGAATTGGATGTTGTGCGGCCGCCGCTGCGGCAGGCCAATTGGTTTGTGTAAATTTGGGCATACTAAATTGGATGCCATGCCCGAGCCCGACTGTACGGCGATGATTGACCATGTGATGGGATCCAAAGATTTGTGGTTCAATGCAAAATCGGTCAAAAAACTCAACGACCAGCAGCGTCAAAAGTTAGGTAGTGAATCAGGGCCCACTGGTGCGTCCAGCATTTGACGCAGATGCAAAAAACCCAGCTTCTTTTTTGCATGGGACCATTGAAGTTTCCAGCAATTCACATTTGTTCTTTCTTTGCTTGCATTACTTTTGCATTTTGTTGAATAGCACCACCTGCAAATGCCCTTGAGCGGAAATTAGCTAAAAATATACATAATGCAATTCATTCAAAACCTCCTCAGTTCAAAAAGCGACCTACATTAATCATACCACCAGCTGTGGAAACTAGCACAGTTCTTCCAACTACATTTAAAACAACCACTAGCAATGCAAATGAAAATACTACCAAGAAAGCGAATAGGGCTGAGGACAAACGAATCTGGCACGACTACGAGAGCAAGTATCAGCACCAATTTGTGCATGAACATAAAAAAGGTAAGACTGATTTTCCAACGAAAGGCGATGTTGTCAAGGTTTGTCATATGAAGCCACGCCTTGACATCCAGTTCGAGGTGGAGGCCTCTCTCGATGATGTTGCTGTTTTGATCGCAAGAAACGGTTATTTGGAGGCATCTGATCTGCGTGCATTGAGCCAAGTGGATGTGGAGTACGAGGTGATGGTCCAGGCGGTGCAACGGCTCAAGCACAGAGATTTCACCAATATCAAGCTACCGCGCTATGATTATGCCGACCAGGAAAAGGTCGATGCCAATCGAACCATGGACGCAACCGCATGTCTCATCCATTTCGGTATGCATGTCGGTTCACTTGTACGTTTCTGTGGAGGCGAATATGTGGGCGCAAACAGAGACATACCTGCAACATTGGAGAGGCTCAGACCTCACATTGAACCCGAGGATTTCAATGACATCCAACGAATTCTCACGAGCGGCTGTCCAGGGGCCTGCACTTCACCGAACCACGGAAAAATAAGATCAAATTTCTACGCCGTGGCAACCAACGATCCCTCTCAGGGCACCCAGAATTGATTCAAGTTTCTATCAACAAGGAAGAAAAAAATAGCAACATTATCACCACCCAACCATGGACAGCACGTTTCAGTAATGATGCCCATCATGTCCCTCAGGGTCTTAACCTGAAAAAGGAGGAACCCCGGATCGTCTGGGATGGTTCAACTCCAAAAGAACCAGACGACATTTGCATGAATGAGAAGGTATCAAAAGAAGGCGAGCCAATTATCACTTACGGCCGCACCAAAACTGAGCATGCCCAACATGTCTACAATACCAGAGCATCTTATCCTCACGAAGAAATACTTACAGCAGCTCCTGATATTACGGGAGCCTTTCACTNCATCTTATCCTCACGAAGAAATACTTACAGCAGCTCCTGATATTACGGGAGCCTTCCATTACCCAAAACTCCATCCAGATGCAGCTGGTGCCTTCAGTTATGTTATTGGGAGTGTTTTCTGCATAGCGACTGCCATGGTTTTCGGTTGCACTCTGAGTGCTGCAAGTTTCGAACCTTTCCGCAGAGCCATCGCTGCAATGGCATTGGTTTATTTCAATCACAAGCACCTAGTAAAAAAGTATGAAAAACTCCTCGACATGCTCGTTTGGGACAAGCCTGCGCCTCCAACTACCGTTTTTGTTAAAGCCAAAAAATGTGAGCTTAACAAAGGTGTCATCGATGACAACGGTAAACACCTACCCACCAAGGTGCACATTTTCGTGGACGACATCCTAGTAGCTGAAATAGCCCGATTCATGAAGCAAGCTTTGGCTTCATCCGTCGAAGCCATATACGCAGTAATGGGCGAAACCGATCTAAAACTTCGGCGTGACCATCTTTCACTCAAAAAGTGGAAAGGAATGTTGGTATCCCACCAAACAACATGATTGGGTTTGGTGTGGAACACCAGAAAACTGACCCTTGGAATCACGTCAGAATACCTGAGCGAGTTGAAGGAAATACTTTGAACCAAGTGGATCCAGAGGCTTTTTTTCAACATCGAAGACGTTGCTACACTCGCGGGCAAGTTGGGAAGGTTAGGCGAGGCATGTCCTTGGATCTAT
>JALLOT010004863.1:0-10625 GCA_036939595.1 Thalassiosira livingstoniorum
AGAAGTGCCGGGACAACTTTGGGCAGCAGGAACGCGAACGAGATGAGCAGCATGAGCAGCATGAGCAGTATGTGCAGTATGAGCAGCATGGGCAGCATGGGCAGCATGGTCCGATCGGGAGCCGTCGGGATGGCAAGAATACATCGGACAAAAGCATTGGCATTTCAATCATTTCAATCTCCGCTTTCTTACACTTCCTCCATACGACATTCTCAATTGAAACAACATCGGCATCATAGTAATTACAGTCATTTGAGTTATTTCGGTGATCATCGGCACCATCGATCATTCACAACGTCCACGTCCACGTCGTTGAATCTCGTCCCAAGCTTTCGAAATTGGAGGAAGAAATCCACAGATTCGCAATCGAATTCTCCCGATGTGTTACCGCAGCCTCCTCAAAGTCCACCACCGGATTCACAGCAATCCAATGAATCTTCGTCCCAATCCACTCAATCATCAGCAACATCAGCAGCAACATCATCGCCATCCGACCAATCCAATCCATCAGAAACATCATCCCAATCCATTCAAACCAATCCATCCGACCAATTCGCCCAATTCGAACAACCCCTCCTCCTCACACCCACCGCCCCCCTAGCCCCGCTCCTCCAACCACACCTCTCCTCCTACTCCCTCCCCCCACTCACCCTCGGCGTGGACGACTATCGGCCCCACCTCCCCAAAGGACAGCGCATCGTGGCAATCGGGGACGTGCATGGGGATATGAATGCGATGAAGCGCTTTTTGGTGGCGGCGGGTGTGATTGATCGGAGGTGGCTGCCTGAGGATGAGAACGACGACAACAATACGAATGATGACAATAATGACAATGGTGCGAATGGTGACAATGCTGACAATGGCGATAGAAGAAGCAAAGTGGATGGAGCAAATGGAGCAAATGGAGCAAATGGTTCAAAGAGCATGGAAGATCTAGAAGAAGACTTTTCCGAAATCGAATGGATCGGAGGAACCACCATCATCGTCCAAACCGGCGACATTCTCGACCGCGGAGGGCAAGAACTGGGATGTTTCCGCCTCTTGGCCCACCTCGCTCGTCAGGCCGAACAAACCACCGAACACACCACGGATGGAAAAGCCACTGGAAAAGTGTACATCCTCTACGGAAACCACGAATCCCTCAACGCCGCCGGTCTCTTCCAATACGCCTTCCCCTCCGGAAATGCCGAATTCGAACACTCCATCGGACGCAGAATCGATTACAATTTCGGATCCAACCGATGGAGGCTTCAATTTGCGGGGAATGAGCCGAGTCGTTGGGCCAGCTTTGAACCCGGGGGGATATTGGGTGGGACCATGATGAGTCAAATGTGCGTCAGTGTGGTGTTGGGACGGAGTGTGTTTGTTCATGGGGGGTTGAGGGGGGGGCATTTGAGGGAGTATCGGGGGATGGAGTTTGGTGATGACGACATAAGTGGCAGCAGTAGCAACAGTGATCATGACGACCCTCATGCTAAAGGACGACGTGCCATTGCCAATATGAATCAATCTGCCAGATCCTGGATACTCAACGCCTCCAACACCTCCAACAACAAAAACAGCTCAAACAACTCAAACACCTCCAACAACTCAAACTACAAAATCATCAACAACAACTGGGGAGAATACTCCTCCGTCTCCGAAGTCATCGCCTCCGCCCAACATCGCGCCAAACTCGCCGCCAAATCCATGCCGGATTGTTTGGGGGGTGGGACTGGCACTCCCAATCCCACCCCCCAAACAATNGCCAGTCCCGTTTGGATGAGGGAGTACAGTCAGCCGAGTGATGGGGAGGTGAAGGATTTAAAGAGGACGAAGGAGATGATTGGTGAGTGAGAAGTGAGGATGAGGAGTGATGAGATTGTTGGAGAGAGAGATTTGATATTAGAGGTTGCCATAGGTTGTCAGGATCACGGTGGATTTCTGTTTGATTTCTTTTATTTGCCTTCCATTTGATCATGCAATGATGCTGAAGTTGACTGTTGAGACTGATGAGATTGTTCAAATTGTTCAAATTGTTGAGATTGTTGAGATTGTTGAGAGTGTTGAGTTTCATTCAAACACATTTCTGTTTTGTTCCTTATAATTGGATTTTATCACTCAACCTGTTTTGTTGGAACATGCCTTATAATTTTATCCATAACTTCCTTTGACATCCACGGACACTGTACTCTACTATACTCTCTGCACTCTGCTGCACTCTACTCAACTGCATTCACTTCATCTACCTTTAACTCGAACAAACAAAACAAATCAACAAAACAAACAATTCAAACAAACAAAACAAATACAACAAACAAAACAAACCAAAACGAAAACAGACGATGCACTCAAAGAAACAGGTCCCACAACCCTCCGCATGATCATGGGCCACACACCCCAAACTCAAATCAATGCTGCCATTGGTGGAAAAGCATGGCGGATTGACGTGGGGGCCTCCGAGGGGGTGATGGGGGGTACCCCTGAGGTGTTGGAGATTATTCACATGGGTGGCGAGGATGGGGAGGATGTTGTGAGTGTATTGACGGTGGATGGGAGGAGGATTGATGGGAGGGAACGGATGGTGGTGGACAATGTCTTGTTTTGATCTGATGGTGGCATTGGTCTGCATTGTTTTGCATTGGATTGATTTAGGAGTGGATGGCGTGTATCCAAAAGAGGAAGAATAAGATTTCATTTAAGCATTGGACATTGAAATGAGCGGCCTTTGGTCAGCTTTTGTCAACTTACCATGAGAATGTAAATAGTAATAAAGAGTACAAAGTTCTTTGAGACTTACGGTAGAAATCGGTGTAGTGCCATGGACAATTTACTTTTTCACAACGAAATGGAGCAGCAATCGATAAAACAGTCCCATTATTAGAAGAAAAAAATGATCTTACATGAAAACTGACTGAAATTGCAGAAGATGGAACTAATTCAAAGTCACTTTAGAAAATAAATTAGTTTATGGATAAAAGGCACCTATCTACATATTTGTGCTATGAAAAAACAGTTGTAGCAATAGATGGTAGTAGGTAATATTCATAATCACATAACAGAACATAAATGTACTTACTTCAATTTTCAAAGAGTATGAGAGCCCAGACTTGCCAGAAAACACCCATAATACATTTTACATTCAGCTTTGACTTATTCTTTTGCAAATTTGTGCATAAGTTACCTTTAATATTTGTTCAGCTTTTGGCACATTGCTGGCTCCAAAACTGAAAGCTATGCATGTAAGATTATTTTTTTCAATCCACTTTGGGATATTTTCTTTGATTTCAGTGTTCTTATTAACAACATAATGATGAAAGTCATTCCAGAAAGTGTGCAGGTGCAACACATCTAGTAGAATTGTTTCATCAAACACCACACAATGCAACATAAATCCAATTTCAAGATCCCCCAATCTTTTCTTTATCCATTGTTATCAGCAGGTGGTTGGCACTATTGTCAAAGTGGCAAATTCATGCCTCCATTTTGAAGCACCTCATCTCAGAAGAAACATCTTTTGACACCCTCCTGTTGCCATCACCATCACCAATCACCACCACAGCCACTGTCACCAAAAGCATCAGGCCAATTGGATATGGATCTAAAGAAGGAAGTAACATTCAACTGCATGGTTAGTCACTATGAGAACAGAATCATAATCAAAAGCCTATAACATCTTAACTTATCAATTACCAAGAGATAACTTATTTGTTATGGACAAACCAAGGTGTTTTGTATGCAATTCACTGTGATGGGTATAGTAAAGGTCCACCCACATCACTCTGGTGTCCTGGTGAGTTGTGGAGATGGAGATATACAACATGGGTGAAGGACTGGGAAATGTGTACACAGAAGGAGATCTTGGCACTTTTTCAACCTTAAACATGGGAATGTTGACTTTATCATGATCTCATTCTTACTTTTTGCAGTTTGAAGCATCATTTTGTTTAGAAAAGTAAAAAATATTATTTGCATTTCTACGCATCTGTTCTTGTAATCCTGATTTTGAACATTTTATCTATGTGACGGGCATTGCTTTTGAGGACAGATTCAAAAATATCTTAACTGATTATATCTTAATATGGTCTCAAAAGCAATGTCCCTGATGTCATTTGAATTCAGCTACTGGACACGTTTACACATTTTCAAAACATATCTCAAAAAGTCATATTTTCATTTTTTTGGTTGTGTGCCCTGTGCAAGTCCCCCATCATGAAGATTGCATTAGTATTTCTAAGATAATAATATTGGTACCTAATGATACCACGAGCTTTCCTTGTGCCCCCCCAAAAACAATTAAAGCATGGTACAAACACACTATTTCAAGTTAAAATTTCAAATTGCACTTAATTTACTTAAATTTCCCAGCCACTTAGCCAAATCCAGCAAGAAATACCGGCTGAGGGGACAGTGCCTAGAGCAGCATTTACAAGTTAATTTACCTGGTAAAGGGTAATCTTCAGAGTAAGTTTAGTTTTGGCTGGGTATGGTAAATACCGTTTACTGAAGGTAAAAAATGAATTTACCCTTCCTGTTTACTGTGATAATGGCGCATTTTCCTCCACCACTTACCATCTACCATATTCTGCAAACAGATTAAATCATCCAAATCCAATTATTTACTTCAGCTCCAGGTCAGTTGATGCTACAAATTCAAATTTTCTGAGTACAAACAAGTTTAAAAACATTGTTGTTTGATAAAAAGTAAGTTATCTAATGAAAATAATGCATGTTTGGTTATTTTTGGTGTTTATGTTCATTTACCCACATTCACCCTCATTCACCCTCATTCACCCTATTTGCCCTTATTACAATTTACTCATGTAATTTTGGGGCTGAGTAATTACCTGGTAATTACCGGGTAAATTTTCATTTACCAGGTAATTTCCAGGTAATTACCCAGGGTAAAGGTAAAGGTAAAGTTAAAGTTAAATGGACCTCTGGAGGGTAAAGGGGAAATGGGTAATTGCGGCTCTAGGACAATGGCAATGAAAGAATGGGATGGTATCTACCTTAGACAAAAATGGAGTTATCACAACCATTGAGTGGTTTTGTGGCATTGAAATCTCATGCCAGGTGTCATGCAAGAACCAGCAACAATTTCAGGGCACTACCATGCATGTGAGGAGTGCAGGGTAAGAGTATGAGTCCTAGAAGTACACTGTGGATCTTGAAATCACTGCCACAGTGTCACTGGATGGGTTGCAAATGTGTCCTTGATTGCAATCCTCTTTGGAAACAGCCCAATCCAAAAAAAGTTGGTTGATTGGGGGAAGGCAGTCATTTAGGTAACTTTGAATCTCAAGTTCAAGTTGGAACTTCAAAAATGCTGGAAATCAGGATCTGAGCAAGGGCATGTATTACTATGGCTGCAGAATTTATAATTGAAAACATCAAAAAATTTCAACATTGAAATTGGAATATTTTTGTAAGAATTCTAAACAGAGACCCTTCTTTATTGTTTGCAAATCTGCCCATTCAGTTTGGCAAAGAATCAAAAATCTAATCCAGCACCAGCACCTCAAAAGTCAATTATTTCAAATCACTATTTGGGTGAAAATGCAAATGTCAATGACAATTACAGCCAATGACAAAGCATTTACCTTGTGTATTCCCACTCTAAAAGAAAAAAAGAATTGATAATGAAACATTGATATTGAGATGTCAGATTTTATTTCATATTTTCCCCAATATCATTTGTGTGCAATAGCATCAATCTTGTTCAATCTTGCAAAAAATAATTTTGCTTAGCAAAAAATATTGATATTAAGAGCAACAATGGAAACCCTGCTATTCCATAAGCATAAATCCATGTCTGAATATGTATGGTGGTGGCTGGTCAGTGAAGGAAGGAAACAAGTGTAATTAATTGTCTTAATCAATTGTTTAATGGGCAAACTGCATTCATTGAATTCAATGCATTCACATAATTATTAAGTTTGAAAAGGTGTGCAAGGGAGTATTGCCCAATCTTTAAACAAGGCTGGTATCCCACACTATTTCTTACACAACATTACCTAAGTATCTTCTGGACATGGTAAATGCAGTAAGTAGTATTCATTGAAAGAGCATTCACTAAATAGAAGTCTTTGGGAGCAAATATAGGCTTAATGAATTATGAAAAAGGCTATATACAATACACTTGCAAAACAAGTGGGGTGCATTGTGTGGCAACAAGTTTTCAGAAAAGTAACCCAAGTTCACAAAAATTCATCTGTTTGTCAACTCAATGGCATACCTTATCACTAATTAAAGCTAGAAAGAAAAAGTAGTATAAAAACAAATCCAGATATGTAATATTTTCTACATGAGTAAAAAGTTGACTGCAGCAGGAAAGTTAAGGGGGGCATATGTTGGATATGGCAGAGAAATGAATGTTCTGGCTATGTCTGTACTGAAGTATAAAGGGCTACATTTTACATCTGCTCTAATTAGTGCCAAAGTTATTACCAAAAACAAGTTAATACCACTTGTACAGGTGTTACAAATAAGAATTTCCACAAAACAAAACTAAATACTTCTTAAAATTCAATTTACTTTCATTTTAATCATTCTAGAGCAATCCCTTGTCAGATGGTGCGATTCAATTTGAACTAATAGACATTATTAGATCAAAGAGTCACCATTTTGACACCAGATTAATTATCTAGAAGCTTGGATGAATTTTATTTGTTTATTTTCTCTACCTTCTGCAGAAATGCAAACATAAACTCCTTCATTTGTTGCTAACTTGTATGTCGTCTTCCCGAGTGAGCCTTAAGTCTTGCTCACGTATTGACAGATTGTTCACAACTAACAATATCAATATTAGTAGAACTCATTCTGAAGTTTGGGGAGAACTCAAACAATTTCCACCTGTGCTCCAACAGCTTCCAATTTCGCTTTCAATTCGTCTGCTTCTTCTTGTTTGATGCCTTTCTTAACCACAGACTGGCGAAATGAGTTTGAAGAGAAAGTTTCGCAGTTTTTGTTAGTAATGGCAAAAGCAATATCAAAGAAAAGTTACGAATGTCCATAATACATTTTGAAGCCCCCAGGCGTTTAAGAGGAAGAGAACAAAACCCTTTTGATCTTGCACTTCTCCCTTGACTACAGGCATTTTTGAGTGTTGTCTTTTGGGAGATGAGGCCCGAGATCAACCAAATGCAAAAATGGGAATTAATATTGCTAGAATTGAACGGACCAAAGATCGTCATTATACCAATCCTCGGTTAGCTGGTCTAGCTTGTGTTCCTCGCCCATTGACGAGTAGGTAATACTTCCCATAATTCTGCCTTTTCCAAACAACACATGACTTCAAACATTTCGAACCCAACACAACAGCAGAGCAATCAATGACTGAATCACAAACATGAATATAACTCACAGGAGCACCCTCAACCAATTCCTTCGCCTCCTTCAGACCCAAAGACGTAATCCCCCTTATCTCCTTAATAACCTTAATCTTCGCCTTCGCATCAAACCCCGCCAACTTCAAATCAAAAATAGTCTTCTCCTCCACCACCTCCTCCACCTTTTCTTCCTTCGCCTCGCCCCCACCACCACGGACACCTCCACCACCAAACACATCATCCTGCGAGAAGCCAAAGTGATTTCCTATACGATCCATGAGTTGTTTTAATTCCAACATGTTTAGGTGTACAATTTGGTCTGCGAGTTCGTGGATGTGTGGAGGGGCGTGGACTTTGTCCTCTTCTCCTTCTTTGGCGATTGGGGGGAGTGGGAGTATGGGCATCTCTTCCCCGGGCCCAAAGTCTTGATTTTTGTTTATGGCAATGTTGTGGTTGAGAAGAGACACAGATTACGGATTACGGATGATTGGGGTGAGTCAAAAACAGATAATAAACTTCTGTTAAGTTCGGCACTGAAGACAAACATAAAACAAAAATTTGAAGGCTCTCCATCTAGTCAGCAAAATTAAAGTATGTTTGTGCATGTTCAACAAGAGAAATGACTCCAAGGACCAGCAACACTAGAAAAAGAACCCAGCTCACCTTCGGGAAACATTTTTTCATAGTCTGGATTATTATGATGAAGGGGATTTTGCCATTCAGGGCATGGATCATCATCCTTCTCTTCTACTTTCTCCTTTGCCTCTTTCTCATCCTGGAGTAAAGAAGGGGTGGTGGAGATATGGCGACAATGAAACTGAAATGGAGTTAATCTTGGGCCGTTAGATACGCTAGTGAGATAGCGACCGCCGTGTCGAACGGAAGATGACGGTGAAGGGCCATAGGAATATTTCAAAGAAGGCGAAGAGGAACCAGAGGTATAGTGATGTTTTCCAACGTCACTTCTCATGTTTTCCATGGTCTGTCCAATGAGAGAAAATGATGCTGGCCTTGACGTCGACGACGACGCCCTGACGGCGGACGCGGTCCGCGTTGCGACTGATGTGACGATCCTCTGAGACATATTGGCACTTCTTTTGACAAAAGTTGGGGTATGTGCGTCTTTGAACGAGCTTATTGGGTTGCAATCGATGAGGTATCCTGGTAAAGAGCTGGGTACCTACAATAAGGAACCGAAGGGAGAGGAAGGGAGCAGAATTTCGGTTCACGTTGGTTGGGAAGTGGCCATTGTGATTTTTTACCATGCCACGTGCCAGCTCATGCCAAATTCAGGCTAAATTGGAGGAGAATTGGAGGCCAAAAATGATAGCGTCTGTCCGGCGTCTGCCCAACTAAGGATCTCTATCTATCCATCACCCAGTAAGTAGAATACTTAGTATTGTAGAATACTTACATACCTGGGTGGGAAATAGTCAATGATAGCAGTGTGGTATCCGCCCTTACGATATCCGCCTATCACGGAGGTTAAAACCGCGTGCAACACTACTTGGTGTGGCCACAACCTAACAACAATGGGGCCAGCTGATCATCATTCCTGTAATGTCACACAAGAGTATCATTGCAAATTCAAGAAGCTAGATGCATTGTTCACAGCTGATGTTGTTGGAGACGGCTCATCTGCCATTGTGGATCCTTTTGAAAGTGCTCAACTGCATTTTTACATTAGCCACAGGTTACATCCCTTGGCCTCAGGTGGTTTGGCGAAGTTAATGAGGACTTTGAGAAAATGGTCAAGACATTGTCCATGACAGCAGCAGCATCTGATGATGGCTTGACCTTATCACCTCTAATCAATCACAATAAGAGAGGCATAGCATATAGGATCATGCTCCAACAATTCAAAAGGGCAATCAGAGCAGCCTCAAATCCAGCAATGCATGCCTTAAAAAGTCTCATCTCCACCAGGTGGTTCGGTGAAGTCAATGACATTTTTGAGAAAATGATCAAGACATTGGCCAAGACAGCAGCAGCATCTGGTGATTGCCTGACCTTATCACCTCTAGTAATCAATCACAGTAAGAAAGGCAGAGCATATAGGAACATGCTCCAACAATTCAAAAGGGCAATCAGGGCAGCCTCAAAAAAAGTCTCATCTCTACTATGTCTGCAATACTCATCGGAAAAAGAAAAAAAATCGTTTTTTCCGGATTATGCCCGTCGGACGATCATGCGCCCCTAAGTATCCGGATTATACAATTGTAACATAAGTGTTTTTGAGCCGATATCGGTTTTCGGCACCCATAAAAAAATATGTTTTCCCACATTGCCCATTTTCAAACCGTTTAAGTCGGATAATATGTTCTGGTTGGCTTTCCGAACCCATTCAGAAAAAAAAATATCGTGTAATCGGGAAAAAAAAAACCTTTCGAAGTGTTTACCATTTTATGGTCCGGTTTAACCGCTCATTAAAATTCAATTTTTCGGCAAAATTTATCGGAATGACAAAACCGTGAATTATTTTTCATACCAATAAAAGGTGATAATCCCCATCCAACAATTGATGTTATCCGTCACTTTTTTATTCCGTAACCTTGTCACGGTAAGAGGTGGCTATCCTCATGGATTCTGTGCAGTACTACCTACACACAAAAACTCAAGTATGGTGCATACTCCATGGAACTTCTAATATTTTTATTGTTTGTGATGTAATTAGAGTGACTCATTTCTTAATGATTAAACTTAGTACCAAGACATACCTTACTCAAAATGTGTCATGAAATGTAATCCCCACTTTTCACACTCCAATACCAGGAAGTGTTTTCTTTCATCAGTACTTCCACGATCTTTGAAAACATATGCAGTGGAGTAGATATCTTCCACATCTATGACATAGATTCCCCTATTCATGTTTTCATCAAGGCTTACTGACAAAACAAATATCCAGATGAGTTCATTTTCCTGGAAACCTTCTTTGCAGGTGTGGACAACCGCATAAGTTGTGTCGTCTTTCAGTGATTTTTTGTTTATTATTGCTATGGCCTCTTCCCTAGTATATTCTTGTTCCATTGTTTCAATTGAATTATCAGTCAGGAATCCACTGGAATCATTATTTTGGGAGAACCCGAGTAATTTTCAGGGGAAAGAAAATGTCTCCATTATCAAGCACAAACTTCTTTGCAACACACCAGTCATACCATTCCCCACCATGGAATAGGGGTGATGCCCAGAAAATGTCTTTACCCTTCCGGAATGTATTAAAACATGTGATTTTGAAATTTTGAGCATCTTTGAAGGTTTTTGCATGGTTGGAAATAGTAGCAAGAAATGTTTCATTGATACCAAGAGATCGGAAGA
>JALLOT010004881.1:0-11040 GCA_036939595.1 Thalassiosira livingstoniorum
CTATATTGCTCAAAATGCATATTTTGGATTTTTTTAGTGTCAAAATAAGCATTTTCTATACTTGTTAGTATCATAACATACAATAATAGGTAAATTGGGGTACTTATGTTTTTGGCCACTTCACGAAGGTAAAATATTGTCAAATATGTCACGTGACCTTGTATTTGTTACATTTCACGCGTCCTGGATGCTGGCAGGACATGTTGAGCAAAGAACAAGTCAAAAAACATATAAGCCTTGCAATTGCGCAGGACACATGTCACAATGATTTAAATTTTGGCGCCACACAACCCAACTAAGTACCATCTGGCCTTTTCCTCTTACAGTAAAATTATCATTAGTCATATGAATAGTACAGCAGTACTAGATCATTTTTTTACATGTACTACCAGAGACCTGTTCATCCTAAATACCCCCTAACACACTGAGCTGTCTCAGTCTGATTGCTCACTGTATAACAACACTAACAAAAAACATTCCTTTCCCCCCCTCAAACAATAGGCTGTATGCTTTAATGTGATGCCAAATTTTCTGCTTGTGTAAACGTGGCATTACATTTGAAAATCAATAGATATTTTAGTAATAATGCCATGTGACATAGTACTACTAATAACTTAGTAACAGGAATTGTTGAAAATTCATCACTACCTAACATTATTCTACAATACATCTGTCAAGAACTTAAATTGAAAAAATTAGAACATCATTAATTGAGGTAATAATATAAAATTGTTTGCTATGATATACAAAGTATCACTACAATCAGAAATTAAGGGTTCCTACTGAAAAGTCAAAAATAGTTATTGAAATGTTGTTTGTCAGGTTCAAGTATGATACAAGTCACATTATTTTTCATACTTGCTTTGTTTTTGCTATTCTTACTTTAAATTTGATTTATTTATACACACTAACCCACACCAAATCCCTTTAGATTGGGCTCATAACCTAATAGATTTCAGCACCATGTAAAAAAACACTAGCACTCAGCAAACACATGAAAAAGCACAAGCATACACAAAAACAAGCAAATCAACTCAAAAAAAGGAGAATAGGACAAAGTAAAAAAACACAAGTTTATTGCCTCCTGCCTGAGAGTCACCTGTATACTTAAATACTTCCATATGTGACATAGTGTGATGGCGCACCCAACCGCAGACCTCGTCAGCCTGCGCTCGCCATGAGTCAGGGTGCCCAATCAAACACAGTCGGACGACTCTCATGATTTTTAGAAACTCTAAAAACCAGTGGTAGGACTTTCAGAGGCGCAAAACATGATTTGTTTTTTTTGCTTTGACCATCTCTCTTTCTGAGTTGTAAAACATAAACATTGACCCAGGATTCATAACAGTACACACATAAATCAAAAAAGTATCAAACCAAAAACGACATTGCCTTTGGTTCTCAATACACGGCAGTGTTGAAAACAATAATTAACATGAACAACAACAGAAATTAAATTGAAACAAAAGCAACGATAAATTAACAAAACAGTGACAACAACAAAAACACTTTTTACAGAACAAAGACAACGAAAGAAAACAAGTTCCTTTTCCCCTACGAATCGATTGTAGTGGTTGTGTAGTGGGGTGACGTGGTTGCCAGCTGTTGTTGCCGTGGCTGATGTTGCGACGGCTGACATTGCTGTGGCTGTTAGCTGTGCACGGACGATGGTTGTTGTTGAGCAGCCATATGGTACGTCCCAGCTCCCAGCGTCAGTGTTGGGCATGGGGTGATGTTGTTGGGTGAGGGTTGCGTTAAGTAGTGGGGCAGTAGGTGTGGAGGCTGTGGCTGTTGTTGCCGTTTGCCACAACTGATGTTGCTGTGAGTTGTGACTGTTGGCTGTGCATGGGCGATGGCTGTCTTGGGTGATGGCTGTCTCGGGCGAAGGCGATCGGGGATCAGGTGCATTGGACGCAGTCACCAAGCCCAAACAGCAACAGCAGTTGTTGCTGGGGCGCCATTTGTTGGGACGGACGTTGTTGCTGCCGCTGTTTTTGTTGTTGTGGCAATCGTTGCTGCGGCTGTCGCTGCAACAGCCATCAATCGTTGCCACAGCTATCGTTGATGCTGCTCTATTTGCGGCCACAGTCTTTGCTGCAGCTGTCGTTGCTGCATCTGTTTTTTCCGGATGAGATGGCAATGTTGTTGGGTGGGGGGACGCTATTTTAGTTGGTTTTTGGGGGTTGATGCTGTGGCTGTTGTTGCCATGGCCGTTGTTGCCAGTTGCCACATCGATTGGCATACAGCGGTGGTTGGTCATGGCCAGATTATGACAATGTGATATTGTAAGTACTACTCCTATCTACTTACTACAATACTCCTATGTATCTCCTTCCATATATATGTACATAGCATATTATTTTGAAATTTCTCTCTAAAGAGGAATACGTATGTTTTTTTGTAAATTATATACTAGCACTACTATGAAATATGTATTGTATATATGTACTCATATATTTATTGTATATTTTATGTATGTAGCAACCGTTGAGTAAATTATTTTTCTGATACTGAAATATTGCAGATAGCATACTATAATTATATAGCTACATAAAAGCTACCTGTATTAAAAGTAAAAATTTTGTAATATACCTAATAAAACTACCTGTACTTTATTATTGTATACACTTGTGGCGCAACTTACTCCCTGCTAATACATGTTAAAATTATCTATTTTACCTTAAATTTATTATTTATCCACGCAAATGGCAATTTTATTTTTGTATTTGAAACAAAAAACTTATTTTTCAAGGGAGTATTCAATTTTTGAACAAAGAACAGATGTAGGCCCAACAGGCTACTATAATGAGTTGGAACGTCTCGTGAATTCCTTTTGCAGGACAAAATTTCATTGGTTTGAATAAGGTCACATTTTAGGTTTATTTTGACATCACAGAGCAAAAATAGCTAGATAATAGTATAAAAATACCCTGTTTTGCTCGAGCGTCAAAAAAATGTAGTGTGTAACTGCCACAAAAATAATGACTATACATAGCACGTAGAGCTTATTTTGTGCAAGTTGTCAATTTTAGAGCCTACGTAACAATTACGTAGAGAAATCTCCAATTTGGGGTACTTAGGATGAAAAGGTCTCTGGTTTCTAAACTGAAACAAGGAACAGTTGCAGTTGAAATGGAAACCAGAATCAGCTCATTCCAAATTACCTTCTTCCCGAAAAGGGAAACTTCCCTTTTTGTGGTCTCAGTCTTTGCAGATTCATTTTCTTTTCCATTATTCTGATGGGAGTGGACCTTGAAGCCATGCTTGAAGCTTGCTTGAAGGAAGACTATCATTTTTCCTGTCAGCATTCTGTGAGTGTGTAGACCTTTTTATCCACTCCAATATTTTGTCAAACAAAATAAGATTACATTTGTGACTTTCCAACATTTTAAGGAGATCTACTAGGGCAACTTCACTAGGTGTGAAAACATTGTCATCCATTACATTTTCAGAAGATTGTTGAAGAGTAGATTGCTTATGGATGAGCTACAGCAAATGAAGAGTTATCTATGGACAACTTAAAGTTAGGTTCAACCACAAAATTTTGCTCTGGATGAATGTATGTTGCAAAGGATATTGTTGGTGGTTTGAAAACATCCTTGTGTGATTGGAAACAGGATTCACTGGGCACAGATGACAAATCACTTGTGGGTGCTTGTTTCAATTCAGACATCAATGACTCCAATTTTGTAACTTTGTAATTATCATCACAATTTGATGGATTCTGGTGATAGAATCTAGTAAAGTTGGTCAAGAAGAGACAAACTGTTCCAAAACATTCTTCAGGAGTGAGTCTGTTGGAAAAAATTTCAAAAAATTTGAGCAGGGCTGTTAGACCATTTGACAATTGGCTTAGAGAAAATAATAGTCTGGTTGCACAATAGTTTTTCAGCAGCTTTCATTTTTGTTTGACGTGGATCAATGGATCTGGCTACAAGTTTTTTTCAGAAAACATGCACTTTCTTTTCAGATGTTTACTACTGATGTGCTGGAGAAAACTACAGAAATATTCTCAAGAATTTTTTGTTTTTGTGCATGTTCTTGCACTTGAAGCAAACATGTTTGTTGTCTTCTCCCTTTGCTCCATGACCATGATTCTCCAGATCTAGTATATCTTGCAATGTTTTTGGAGCTTTATACAGAAGATTAATAAGGGAGTAACTCATTGTTTGATTTTGTAATCACCTCATTTCTGCTAATTTGCATGTTAAAAATATAGTTTCATGCATTATCAAAAAGTTCTATTGAAATCACCAAAAAAGGAAGGAGACAGACAGACCAAAATTTTTAAATGGTTAAGTTTGTTTTGGGTGAAATAAAAATACATATTTACACATGTAGAAGTACTTATATCAGGTATTGAACGAATTGTGTACAAGGTATATATTCCAATCATTTCTAATTTTTTACCTGTACTGACATGTACTATAAACATATGAGTACATATTTTTCTAGTACAATTACTACATTTTGTGGGATTCAATTTGTACACCTGACATACGCAATTTTGAGTGGTGTGTGAAACAATATTACATTGCACCAATGACAATGGTACTACCAACTGCAATGGAGCCCATCATTGGAAAAGACATACACACAGACAAGTCTTCCAGAGGGGGGAAAGCTTGTCCACATCAATTGGTGCTGGTGATTTATCACCAGAATTCAACAGTCTGGTTAACCTACAACTAAACTTCCAGACTCCAACCGGACAAAGACAAGAGTTGACAGAAGATTCACCCAAAACTGAGATTAATGACTGTCCCAGCACTTGTTCTGAAAGTAATACTTCCACTACCAACATTGCTGTTGTTTGTGACAAACTGGAAAGTGAACAACAAAAAATTCAATCTGCAACTGTTGAAAATGGATTCCACCAAAACCTCCACATTCACAGTATTCCTACTCAAGATAATAGGAGAATGAACATTGTGGTGGTTGGTGATTATACACAACTATTTGGTGAGTACAAATTGTTATTAGGTGCTACAATCAGGTTACATAAACAGTTTCAATCATTAGTTCATGATGTCAGTCATGGAATGATCCACATGGGGAAAAACAGACTATAAGAAAGTGGAAAAGATTCATTGACAGCAGAAAACAAAGGGATCATTTCACATATGAAAGCTATCATTAGGGATGAGTTTTGGCCTCATTATAAAATTCTGAATAAGGGATGAGGAACATATCAGTTGGGAGAGAGGAGCTTACGTGGGAGAATTATGAAACTAATCCCCATACCAGTTGGAACTAATTGGGAAGACTATTGGACCAGAAAACTCAAACCCAATATAAGTTCAAAGTATGTGTGCCTTAGGGGAAACTTTGATACTACAATAAAGAATGAATTCAAAAGTAAGTATGGAAATTTATTTCCCCTTTTTTGTCATTGGCAACAACAAAAATTTTTTGAGACACATTGTACTTTCCCGGAATTAGAACAATATCCAAATGAGCAATATCTACAATGTCCTGAATAAGGAATGTTTCTGAAGATATGCTCAGCTTATCCGGATATTTTTGAGGGTGAAACCACAGCCTACTGTGACTTTTTGAGACACTACACACTCAAGTTGCACTCAAAAAACAAAATTCACCAATTTTTATCCAGTCCTCACAAGAGCGATAATTTCTTTGGGACCATTGTCACACCTAATGATGAAGCATTTGGTATGCTCATATACTGCAATGGATATGATCACTGGAAAGAATCCTGTGACATGGAGAACATGGGAACTGACCTCTTGGAAACCTATGAGAGAAAGCATCCATGCAAGAAATACATTGAGTGCAAGAAGGTGCCTTATTTTGATCATGGTTGGAACAAGGAAGGGATGGATTATTACAATACTACTTTGTCACAGATGAAGAAGACAAAGTGGAGTGGAGAACATTGGACCAAATTCATGGAAGTGTGGAATGAGTATTGTGGTGGAGCTGGATTCCTTGAGAAAATGACAAGAAACCGGAAGAAAATTTTTCATGATGCATCATCTCCACCACCCTCACAAGTTGTGAAGACATCATGCTGTTCTCTGGAGATGATGGCTATGAGAATTCTGGTGTTTACTATGGTGATCCACAAGACAAGGAAAACTATGAAAATTGTCCCCCCTTGATGATCACAACATAGAGGATCAGGAAGCTGTTGATGAGCCAGAACAAACAAGCAGTAAGACTTTAACCAAAAGAAAGGGAAACAATTCCAGCAAAAAGAGAAAAGGCAACCCTAGAGGAGTGGATAATGGTAGGGAAACCAGACCAAGTGAAGCAAGGCAACAAGGAGTTTAGATAGTAATTGTGAAAATTTCTTTGTATTACAACAGACAAATATTGAGATTAACAATAAAAAAATACCCTTGATGTCAAATAAATATTTCCAAGTTTACACTATCAAAATGATCAAATACAGGTAGCAGTGTTCAATTCACAAATAATCTAAAGCCAAAAAGTGACAATGAATGCCTTTTGCAAAACAAATTATAGGACTGTCTGGTAGTGTTAAAAACCCATCTAAACTACATTGAATAATTTTAAGAAGGAAGGGATATTTTGAATTACGGCTCTTTAAAATTGAAGGTTATCAATCTTGTTTTCCATAATTACAAAAAATTATTAAAATTTACGGATTTCAAACCCAATAAAATTAATCTTAAAAAAATTTCCTACAGTTATCAAATAAAATGTTACTCCTTTAAAAACATAGTTCATTGGTTCTGGAAGCTTTTTTACACATTTT
Organism: Thalassiosira livingstoniorum; assembly: GCA_036939595.1. Taxonomy (NCBI): domain Eukaryota; phylum Bacillariophyta; class Thalassiosirophyceae; order Thalassiosirales; family Thalassiosiraceae; genus Thalassiosira; species Thalassiosira livingstoniorum. The sequence continues at coordinate 6,743 of JALLOT010004881.1, forward strand.
GGGAATGATCTGGATTAAACCTGACCAACAGGTTTAATAATCTTTCCAAAAAAGAATCTAACGGATTTTTTTCTTTTTCTGATGCAATGAATGTAAGGGAAATTATTGTTGGGCCTTAGCAATCTCCAAGACATGAGATTCAGCCTTAGCTAACTTATCTTCTCTTTCTGACTTGTTGGTAGAGTCTTCTTGATTAGGTACTTTGGGCAAGTTTACAATGTCTTTTCCTAAGTTAGCCTTTGTCCTGAGCATATTTGGAATTGAAATTAAACATGGAAGTGTTTTTGGGACCTACAGGTCTGAGACCTACTTTACTAGGCCTTGGACCTATTTTTCTAATAGTAGGTCCAAAACTAGGTCCACAAATATTTTTTATTATGTACACAGATAGGTCTTGGACCTAATTATACACCATATTATATTTCTACCTATAGTATATTTAATTAGAGCAACTTAAATAAATACTTTAAGAAATAATTAAAGTGAAATGCAGTCATAGACATGTCTGTTAATCTATCCCTCCCATGAGATCTGTGCAAAAAAACTTAGATTCAAAAATGAAGCTCTTGATGCTGTTCATTGGGTTGAATGGTACCCAATGTCCAATTCCTACAAAGCCATGACATTTGACGAGTCAGTGTGCCTTTATCATGTGGATGTTACTATGATTCCATGCACTGGCATCAATTCCTTTACTTCCGAATCCAAAAGTCTCTATCACCTTGTATGTTTAGCACAGGAACCGAGTGGCAAGAGACATAAAAAGCATACAAATTTGTTTGATCTGTGTGATAGTAGTATGGCAAGTCTCCCTTTTTCAGTCAAGGCATCTGGTGATGATGTGGAAGAATCAATAAAACTTCTTGACTCACCAGATAGGAAGTTGTCCGCAGAATATTCTGAATCTGGAATTGACAGAGACAAAGGAACTGATAATGGATTGGATGGCTCAAGTGTAAAAATTCAGAAATGGAAGAAAAAAGAGAAGCAAGAAGAATTGCTGAAACATACAAAAATGGCCCTTGCCAGAGATGTTGAATATCTGCACTCAACTGATAATGACTACAATGGGAAAGATCCAGGTTCTAGTGGATGGAAAAAAGTACACCAAGAAAGAGATTATCAAAAAAATTGGTAAATCCAATTTTTCTGGAAGCTCCCATACCCCCAAGGCAAAAAAGCAACTTTTCAAATCATCTGGTCAAGAAAAAATGAAGAGATGTCCATTTCTGTTGAATCTGGACTTTCCAATTCCTCCAAATTGGATGCCCCCCAAAATGGAGAACAACAAGAAGAAGAAGATTGTGATTTAACATCCAAAAACAAGTTTGTAGCAGATCAGGCTGAGGAAACCAATCCAACACAAGATAAATCTGAAAGTATTTTGGAAGGGGATGTGTCAACTAAGTCCAGGTCCAAAAAATGTTCTGTCAAAAATCTGCACTATGATGACAACTCTCATACATCAGACTCTTCTTACAGCTCAATGATATCCTCCATTTCTTCAAATTCTACTCATCTCCACCAATATAAAGAGACTTTACCATCTCATTCAAATCTTGTGAATACAACTAGACAGAGTAATTCCAAAGCAGAAACAATAACAGCTGATCAAAAGTGATGGAAGAAAAGACTAAATTAATGGAAGATATTGACAAGATCATGCATGACACCTTGGAATTATTTGGCAAGCTTGATGAAGGAAGTGAATACAAGTCAGCCAACAAGAGACAAAAGCAGGCTTGAATGGATGCATTTAGATACAACAAGGAATTTGATGGAAATTGATGAAAGTTTTCCTGTTGATTCAGATGGCACATGATGCACTACAAGGACTAAATCAACAAGTCAATCCGCAGAACCATAGTGAACATAGTGTTTTGTCCAGTCCAAAAAACAAGGATTAATCAGGACTTGATGAAGTCCATGTGGAACACATAACTAGGGATGATGTTGGCAATGTGCAAGAACATGGTAATGATCCCAGACCACAATCTGAGAATGAGGGGGAAGAAGTAAATGACTCTCTTCCACTGCTCCTGGACCCAGACTCAATAAATTTCAACAGGAATCATTCCAATCAATTGGTCATCCTGAAGAACAGACTTCTAATCACACGGAAAATACAGACCAACCCATGCTCTTGGGTGGTGGGACAGCATCTGTTCCAGAAGTAGAAGAGACTAATGTTCTGGGTTCAAACTAAAACAGTTACTGGTAGCAACCAGTCAGATGTAATGAAGAGGAAGAAGCGGATGTATGAATGACCACCAATCCAGATTTGAATGTAAACTCTCAAGACAAACCAACCAAACCAATTGGAAATAACAATGTTGGTGATTACCAAGGAAATTCAGAGACTTTGGCAACAGTGGGTCAAACAGTGCATTCTAGTGAATCTACAGAACCTGTTCAATTAGTAGCCAATGAAGTCGATGCTCATGGTGATCCAAAGCCACATCCAAACACTGTATCACAGAAGGAAAAAGACAGTCCAAGATTGGCAGCAGGACTATTAATCAAGCTAAGACAAGAAGACAATCCTAATGAAGATGGTAATATGGACAATCAAGATGAAATAATCAACAGACACACACCGTCTTCAAAAACAGAATCTGATGATAAGTCACCATCATCCAAAGATGTAGACATGGCTAGTGAATTTGTACAGAATCTAACTCTTGTAGAAAAAGAAACTGGTAACAGTTCAGAAACGGTGAAAGTTAGGAAAGAAGAGGAGGCACAACTTGAGGGTGGAAACAGCGAAAGGAAAAATCCAGAATTGCAAAACATCTGTAATGAAAGGGAATAATATGACAATGATGTATACATGACATGATTTTGAGAATGGAGGTGGAGAGACTGCATCAGAAGAAATTTCTGGAAATGGGGACAGACCATCAGATGGAGTGCAACATGATTCTAATGCAGCTGAAGCAGCCAGAAATAGGGGGTTGGTAATTTGGAGATTGATGAAAATTCTCCATTACAAGAAAATATTTACTGATGCCAAAAGAATAGACATAGATGCAGAGTCCATGGATGCACAGCCAATTATTGAAGTGATTAAGGTACCATCTGGATCAGACAGGGAAGGAGAACACTGAGAAGAAGGAAGGGGTAGAAATAGGTAGGAAATGGATGATAACTCAAGTAATGATTCTGGACCTCCACCAAACTGCAATAGAGTTGTTTCCTCATCTGAAGATGAATCTGATGATGACCAAAAATTGGAAAAAAGATAGCAAGGAAGAATTTGAAGAAAACAAAAATTCTGGATTCACAAAACTGCAGAAGTGCAAATGAATCACCATCATGCACAAGTGAGAGAGCCAAACATAAAGAGGAGGAAAACGATGAGAGGTGGACATTGGACAGGCTGGTGAAAATGAAGAAGAAAAGGATGATGCTGACAATGGATGATCTGGTGAACATTCCACAATTATCCAGAGGAGGACCTATGGTGTTTTCAAAAATGACATTTTTTCTATTTTGAACCCATCTGAAACCTTGATTGAAGCAGCAAGAAGACCTACTGAAACTCAAACAGTTGATGGTGTTGAAGAGATCAAATTAACATCATACAAACCTGAAGGTTTGAATGGAGAACCCATCACAAACTTGAAGAATTGTCACCTGTGGGCATTGAAGAAGTATACTTGCACTTTCCTAAATGATCCCACAGGCCAAATATGTGATAGATGCCATCACCATTACTTAAATTGCATCCAAAGGTCATGTGGACAAATCATCAATCCAGATAGGAATAGATTGGTATGAGGCATATTTCAGTGGGTACCATTCTGGAATCCAATACCAGCAAAGTCTTCTGAAAAGAAAAAAAAGAAAAAAAGACACCTGGGAAAAGTAAAAAATATCTGGAAAATCTGTGATGCAACCAAGAAAAAGTCCAATTAAAACAAAAGTGAGCAGAAAAAAGCAAACAAATGGCTAAGAGCAACAGATTTTTGGTATCAAATCGTCACATACACCTTTAATCACATGATGAAATGGATTCTTACTCAAGTGGTGAAGGAACTGTTAACAGAACAATACAAGTTGACAATTTTTCCAGAAACTGTTCAGGGAAACAACAAATTGGACAGCTGGGGTTCATTGAATCTTAATTCAAACTATGACATTGATTGCAGTGGTACAAGAATGTTTTTTGTTGTGACAGAAGATGCAACACCAGTGGTGTGCAAGCTAAAAACTTGAACTCAAATTGAAAAAGCAGGAATCACCACATTCATTCAGTCAACTTGCCTTCAACATTTCTCTCTGAGAGATCAATGCAG
>JALLOT010004887.1:0-10117 GCA_036939595.1 Thalassiosira livingstoniorum
GTGACATCAAAGCCAATCATTTCCATGGCGCATTGAAAAGCATGTTCCAATTTTAAAATGGGGTCCGGTGTAAAGGCAAGGTCAAATGGTTCATTAAGAGTACTATGGTACCATAGTACCATACTTACTTATGATGTCATCCCTCCACCTGGAAGAACAGAAATCAGCACAAAATCCTGGAGGATAGCTCCAATCTGTGAGATTGGGATATGAATATTGCCAAAGAGATGACTTTAGGACATTTTTCAAGATGCTTTTTTCTGATGTTGGTCATTTTTTACTTCTCACGATTTGAAATGGCAATATTTTAGAGTCTTTTTATATCATAAAAGCCAAACATGGTCCCTGTCTCTGAAATGACTTATTTTCTCTTCTATAATAATATATAAAAGTATATAAAATAAAAAACAATAGTAGTATCTATTACACTCTAATAGGTAGGGTTCGCACCGTGGGGCGCGATTGGCGTTTGGCGATCGATCAATCAGTCGGTCGCGCTTCTGTGCTTACGCCTGCTTACGCTTGAATTTCTCATCTCTCTCCCTCTCCCATCAAAGCATGAAAGTTTGTAGGGGAAGAAGGTTGAATTTGAAGATAGGTTTCATCCAGGTTGTGTACTTATTAGGATTAGGCTTTTGCTGTTGGAATGCATGCAGGGCTGATGAATAGTGCTATCTTATTACGTGATCTCCTGTGGGTGTGTCCTGAACGTGTCGGCGGCATTCCACAGCTCCCAGACTATTCCAGATTAATGTTCCATCCATCGCCAAGATAGACGGCGGAGCACGGCGGCAAATAATAGTACTAGGTTAGGGTTCGCGTTTCACATCGCCGACCGGCGCTGCTCAAAACTATCTTTTTCTCATTGTTCTTTTTTCAATATGAGGGGCGGCGATCGGCGATCTTGAGCAACGACACAGGGCATTCTCATTTGAATGCTGTGCGACATTGACCTGACATTGACACTCCTTCGAGGAAGCCACACAATGCGAAAGTCGTAGTGGTTGAATTACTCTTGGCGAATACCGTATCGGACAAATCGTTAAATTTTAGTGCCACATAGCGTGTTAAAATAAGAGGCTGTCATAAAAAATAAAACAGCTCACAAAATCAAACTGCACATTTATCTGTGACCAATCAAGATGAAGAAAGTTGAAGAATCATGGTCAATTCTAACTTAGTAGCATAATCATTGGACATTAAATTTTTATCCTTCGTTGGGGTTGGTGGAGATAATAATAGCTCACAAAATTAAAAGATATCCGAAAAAACAAAGCATGATTGCAGTACAACGAATATCAAAGTCGAACATAATGGAAAGACACGATAAAGAAAAAAAGAATATGGAGTGTCCCCCACAGAAGTTTCTCAATTTAAAAGTAACAAAATCTGATTCACCATCAAAAACTCCTTTCAATGAGTACAATTTATTTTTCATTCTCGAAAGACAGAGGCTGCTGAAACTGAAGGATCCAGAATATGAAAGGCATGTCCAAGCATCAGAAAAAGAACTGGAAGCACGAAAACCGTTTCGTCACGTGTACGAAGGCATTGTTCTCCCACCGTTGCCTCCGAGATACAGTGGCCTCGTCTTACCTAAAGATTGGTTTGCTCCGGGTCGAAACAAAAGAAGATCGCATAGAAAAGGCCACGGGCTATTAACATTTCACGAGCTTTCTCAAAATGCGTCCAAGCAATGGAAGATCATTGATTCTGTAACTAAAAGTTATTTAAAGGCATGTGCTGATATTTTGAGGGACAGGCATATGGAGAATGTTGTTCGATCTCAGTATTTAGGACCTTTGGCAATGCAGCAAGTTTCCGCGGGGAGCACTGCCACTTCTTTGAAGCGAAGTTCATCGCCGGGACCAAGGCCATCACCAGAGCTGAAGCAGGCACAGGAGCAAATGTCAAAGCCAACGCCAAAACCAGACCACGTTCTTTCGCAACGAAGCGCGTTTCGAGCGCAGACATCGGCATCAGGGTCGCCTCCCTTGCTGTTGGGATCACTTGCACCAATCGTCGACATGAATTTCTGTCAAAGTATTGGTTCTCGGTTCATAGCAGAAGTGGATATGAGAGATGACGAAATAATGAAAATATGGGATAAGTCTCCTCAAATTTAGAGAGATTGGTTTTGAAGTTTTTGAACGGCGAATTTTGTTCGGTACCCAAATATAAACTACGATTTTGTTGTTGCGTAAATAAATGGAGCAAGCGCTTTGTCTAAAGTAGACCTGACATAAATGTAGTAAACTGGAAGTCTGTATGGTGTTATCAGATGTGATTCTACACAGCGAAAGTCGAGTGTTATGTTTGTTCGTTGTTTACATTGTGAAAAATAGTTTGAGACATCAATCAACTGAGGAAAAGTGGTGTGAACAAATGGAATAAGACAAGACAATTTGGAAACATTAAATAATTTTATTAAATGAGTAATTTGCAATGAAAAACGTATCTTTCTCCATGCTTCGACTATTTTTACTACAAAATGAAATGATAAAACACGAAAGTGCAAAGCATTCAATTTATGAAAATGAGACTCCTCGACTTGGTGAAAATTAAGAGACCACTTTAAGACGAACCATGCCTTCTGTGCTGGCTATCCTGCCTGTTGATATCTCGGCCCCGGTATGGCTGGCAGTGCTCCTTGGGAGACACTTGACCTACTTAGATTTCTTCCTACTTACATTCATCTCCTTAATGTAAAGTGTTACTGCATCCGCTTCCGCCTTAGCCAGCTTCGAGGTCAACTCTGGTTCCTCCGTGTACTTTCCTCCACACTGATACAACGCATTTGCAATGGTTCGCATTGCGTTCAAGTTTCTATTCCGTGTATCCATCATTTCATGAACGGGAACACTTGCTTGGCCCAGGGCAGCGCTATTTTTCAAAAGGTTTTTGGTTTCTTCGCAGTGTTTGGCGATGGCAGCCTTGAGGTCGGCTTCGAGTTTCTTTTGAGTGGCCTTGTCGTCTTTGATGGTGGGAGCAGTTGTCGGCGCTGCAGGTTTGGAGGTTGTTGCCGGCTGGGTTGGCTTGGCTTGAGGCGCTGTGTTTTGCGTTGGTGTTGGTGTAGGCTTTGGAGTTTGCTGGTACACGGGCTTCGGAGCTGACATAGGTTTGGCCAACGCAGGCTTTTTTGCTGGTGCCTTCTTCACAGCAGGGGTTTGAGCCTTCCGCTTTTTGTTCTGTGCTGCCGCCTTCTGATTCGCTTTACGGATTCTTTCTGCTTCCATTCGATTCTCGATCTCCTTCTTCCTGCGCTCCTCTTCCTTCTTCTTGCGCTCCTCTTCCTCCTTCCTTTTGGCTTCAATTTCCTTCTTTTTTGCTTCAATTTCCTTCATCTTCTTGATGCGATCCTGCTTTTCTTTCTCCTCGCGGAATTTTCTCTTCTTCTCGAATCGATAGTGGACAAGAGTATTTAAGTCAATGCTGTTCTCGGAATGCCATACACCCCTTTGCTTGGCTGAGGATACGACAAAGTACTCGGTTTTGCCGGTTAGAGGATCAATGTGCGCGCATTTGACAAAGTTTACGGGATTGGTGAGCGATGGATTTGCATTGGCGCTCTTGAAGGCTTTTGCTTTGCGAGTGGCGAGGGTACTGCATGACATGGTGACCTAATCAAACGATGAGGGAGTTGACACATGTGAAAGGGATGAGCAACGAACAAAATTTTAGGAGAGACCATCCAAATGGGTACCGAGTTCTTACCGTCTTGTCAATATGAGCGTCCACAAATCTCAGGCAGTAAAATAATTCATCATAGCTAGTGCACTAAAATGTACAAGAAGAAAGAAATAGTCATTGAGATTTTGTCGAAATTTTAAAGAATCACAAATCATCAGGCACGGGAACCTAGCACTAACCTTCAAAGTCTTCTTCCTCCAATGATGATACCTTGTCAACTCTCCCACCTCATAACTCGTATCATACGCCACAAAAGGAGCTCTCACACCACCAGCATTCCTAGCCAATCTTCTCACATCCTTCACTGGCAACAATCCTGAGGGAGGAAAAAGCCTCGCACCCGCCATGGGCCAATACGCCTCCTTGAAATCGGCATTGATGTATTTCGAATTGGAGGATACTGCTTTTTCGAGGAGGTCAATTTTGAGATCATTGGTGGCAATGGTGATTTTGTCTATTTTGACTGGGGTAGTAATCTGATTTGTGGTGGTGCTGGAAGAGCTAGTGACAACCGGAGCAATGATAGGTTCATTCAAACGCAAAAGTGACTCAATCTGATATCGAAGCACGTTAAGACGATCTGATCGTCTTCGTGATGAGGCACTACTGCCTGGAGTTGTAGTGAGTGAGGAGGATAGGGCGGGTGCGGGTTTGCCAGAGGAATTGGCGGGCGACACTCGAGTTACACGCTTTTTCTTGGAGACAGGGGTTTTGAGGGGAGTTTTTGATGGAGTCTTAGTAGTTCCTGCTGGAGTCTTCGCTTGATTGGTCGAAGGCGTTGCCGCGGTGGTCTTTGCTTGAGTTGTTGCAGTTACTGCAGCAGTTGTCTTCGCAGATCCTGCAGGTGTCTTTGCTTGACTTGACGAAGGGGTCTTCACTTGAGCCGTCCCAGTGGCCTTTGCTGGAGTTTTTGTAGTTGCTACAGGAGTTGTCATTGCAGTACCTGCCACGGTCGTCCCTGCAGGGACCTTTGCTTGACTCAATGAAGGAGTCTTCACTTGTGCCTTCTCAGTAGCCTTGGCTGGATTCTTTGCAGCTCCGGCCACAGGCGCCTTTGAGGTTGCCACTGCCGTAGTTTTTACAGCTGCAGCCCCTGCCGCTCCTGCCACAGTTGTCTTTGCATTAGCGGCTGCCACGGGCTTCGCTGGGGTTGTTGCAGGTGCCTTTGCCTTTGCTCCTGCTGTAGCTGAAGCCTTGGTGGTGGCTCCAGCTGCAGCTGTAGCCTTCGCCGTTGTAACTGAAGTCTTGGCAGTGGATGTCGCAGTGGTCTTCACTACACCCGACGGTGATTTAGCTTGAGGTGTCTTCGCTTGAGATGCTGCAGATGACTTTGTCGTTGCTGCAGGAGTCGTCACTTGACCTGCTCCAGGTGACTTGGTCACTGGCTTAGCCGTTGCAGTCGCTGACTTCGTAGTGCCTGTCGCCACCTTTGCAGTTGGCTTAGCCAAAGAGTTTGGGGTGGCTGTTGCTCCAGGGGACTTCGCTTGAGCTGCTCCAGGTGACTTTGTCGTTCCCGCCGGTGTCTTCACTTGAGCTGATCCGGGTGACTTTGTCGTTGCCGCCGGTGTCTTTGCTTGAGCTGTTCCAGGTGACTTGGTTACTGGCTTTGCCGTTGCCGCCGCTGGCTTTGTAGTTCCTGTCACAACCTTTGCAGTTGACTTAGCCGAAGAGGCAGAGGCAGTTGTTGCTCCAGAAGACTTCGCTTGAGCAGCCGAAGGTGATTTGGCTGTTGTCGGTGTCTTCGCTTGAGATGCTGCAGGTGACTTTTTCGTTGCTGCAGGAGTCTTCACTTGAGCTGATCCGGGTGACTTTGTCGTTGCCGCCGGTGTCTTCGCTTGAGCTGCTCCAGGTGACTTGGTCACTGGCTTTGCCGTTGCTGCTGCTGGCTTTGTAGTTCCTGTCGCCACCTTTGCAGTTGGCTTAGCCAAAGAGGTAGGGGTGGCTGTTGCTCCAGGGGACTTCGCTTGAGCAGCCGAAGGTGACTTGGATGCCGTCGGTGTCTTCGCTTGAGATGCTGCAGGTGACTTTTTCGTTGCTGCAGGAGTCTTCACTTGAGCTGATCCGGGTGACTTTGTCGTTGCCGCCGGTGTCTTCGCTTGAGCTGCTCCAGGTGACTTGGTCACTGGCTTTGCCGTTGCTGCTGCTGGCTTTGTAGTTCCTGTCGCCACCTTTGCAGTTGGCTTAGCCAAAGAGGTAGGGGTGGCTGTTGCTCCAGGGGACTTCGCTTGAGCAGCCGAAGGTGACTTGGATGCCGTCGGTGTCTTCGCTTGAGATGCTGCAGTTGACTTTGTCGTTGCTGCAGGTGTCTTCACTTGAGCTGATCCAGGTGACTTTGTCGTTGCTGCCGGTGTCTTCGTTTGAGCTGCTCCGGGTGACTTGGTCACTGGCTTTGCCGTTGCCGTCGCTGGCTTTGTAGTTCCTGTTGCCACCTTTGCAGTTGACTTTGCAGAAGAGGCCGGGGTGGATGTTGCTCCAGAAGACTTTGCTTGAGCAGCCGAAGGTGATTTCGCTGGAACCGTTCCCGCCTTAGTAGAAGTAGTAGAAGTAGCAGCAAGACTCTTGGCCAACGATTTCGGCTGCGCCCCACCTGTGGAACTCTTGGAAGCTTTTGAAGCCACGGAAACCGTGGAACCCTTGGAACTTATCGAACCAATGGACTTGGCATTCTTGGCAATCGTGGTTCCAGCAGATGATTTGACAGGTATTTTGGACGGTGACTTTGTTGGATTCTTGAGAGATTTCGGAGGAACTGTCTTTACCGGTCCCTTGACGGGGCTCTTGGTTGGACTCTTGGAGGCATCGGCCGGAGATTTCTGTTGAACAGTCTTTGATGGGCTCTTTACTAGACTTTTTGTAGCATCAGCCGGGGATTTGGGCACAACCTTTGTCGCTAGACTTTTTGTTGGGCTCGACGACAAAGTCTTGGCTGCTGCTGAGGGACTCTTTTGATTAGCAGTGCTCGTCGACTTGGCCTTGACTTGAGAAACTGAAGTAGCCGGACTAGAAGAAGGAAGTGCCTTTGCGGAAGTAGCTGCCTTTGCTGACGACACCACAGAAGCTGCAGTAGCAGTCTTTGTAGCAGTTCCAACAGTTTTTGTTGCGGCAGACGCATTTTTGGCAGTGGATACCGCCTTTGCAACAGCAGTTGCAGACGTTGTAGCATCACCTTGAGCCCCAGCTTTTGTGACAGTCGGTTTGGCCGCGCCAATGGGCTTCGCTGTATCAACTGCCTTGGGAGTGTCCTTGGAAACAACGACTGACTTGGTATCCTTGGCTTCCTCCTTGTCAACATCCATGGGTTCCGCCTTGATACCATCTTTAGCGCCATCCTTTCCTCCAACAGCCTCCTTAACCTTCTTCCTCTTCTTCACCACAGCCTCCCTCCCAAACACCCGATCCAACATTCCCACCTCCCGTTTCAACAACCTCCTCACCTCCGCCACCGTGGCCCTATCCCATTCCCTCCTCAATATCTCCCTCCTACTATAATCCTCACTCCACGTACTCGATACAATCCACGAGGATCCTTCCTCCTTATTGGTAAAGTTCTCATCTCGATATGGTGAATCCATGACATCATCTCCAACCGCACTTCCAATGGCAGCATTGCTTCCCCCGCCCCTTCCAGTGCTATACTTGGTAACAAACCACTCCTTCAAGAATGCGCGGGAACACACCCCATCCACCAATTGGACCAACAATCCACTCAAGCATTTGATGGATTTGGCTCGTTCGACATTGTGTCGCCAGCAGTGCAATCCGGTATCCACCCAATTGAACGGCAAGAGACATCCATCTGTCAAGTTCTTTTCGAGCCGGAGTAATTTGTCGCGAAGGGCTTGGATGGGATCCGTGTAGGGGATGCGCATTCGGAATTCTTTCCATGACTCACTGCTCACGTCGTTATTGCCCTTGTCGGTTCTATCCTTTCCGTATCTTGCATCTCTGGCACTGTTGGTATTACCGACCGTTCCAAAAGTGCATATACTCGATGAGGGATAGGACCCAATCAATGGCAGTGTGGCATCCAGTGAGACATTGCTCAATACTCCCACTTTACTGGGGTAGGATTGCCAATCGGTCATTACGGCAGGATAATGGAAGCTCCCTCCGCCCCCTCCGGCCTTGCCACTGGAATGGGCACCTCCACCTGCTCCTCCACTTCCTCCGCCGCTGCTGCCTCCCTTGCCATTCCCCAGAGCCTCGTGGGCTGCCACCCAACTGACGGGAGGGGCACGACGATAATTGTTAATGTATAAAATGGGATTGAATAGGTCGGGATTGGTGGAAAAGAGGTGTTTTTGGGAGGATTGATGGGTTTGGAGTGCGCGGAGGGATTGGAGGATGGATTTGGCTGTGGTTTGGACTTGCTGTGCTTGTAGTTGGAGGTGTGCCTTTGGCAGAGGCATTGTGTGAACATTTTGCAGAGGAGATTGAAGAGACAAAGACGGGGCTGTCGGATGGAGCATTGGCTGGACTGCCGAAGTTGGTTGGCTTGGTTGACCAGATGCTTGACCGCTAGGGACAACTTGGCTTGCCTGACTTGCTGGAGTGCCTGGAACGTTTGCCGCTGGAGGAGAAGCACCTTGAACAGATTGAGCAGGGGCGCCACTCAAGACGGTGGCAGTGCCTGCGCTGCTTCCCCCTGCTGCCCCGGCCGAACTTACACTTGCACTCGCCACACCTGCGCTTGAACCAGGAGCACCCTTGGCCAAACCCTCCAACATCTTCAAATTCCCATCCCAATCCGCCTTCCCTCCAATCGCCTTATCCCACTTGCCCCATGTGCCCCACACCTTCTGGGGATCGAAATGCAACCCTCGGAATGGAAGAGCCAATAACACCTTGGGACCCAAGAGTTGATAGAGGACGATTAATTGTCGACGAGTGAGGGGCGTGGGTGGTTTGGGTGGGGAGAAGAGTTTGGATTGGATGGCTTTGGGATCGAGCTTGGGGACTGTTTTGGGACCTAGCTTGACATCATTGGGACCTCCACCAGTTCCATTGGAACTTCCAGTGGAACTTTCATTGGAACTTCCAGTGCTGTCGAAATTCCATCCAATACTCTTGGCAAACTCCAAAGGATCAAACCCGACCAATGGTCCCATGGCTCCATAGTGAGAATGAGGACTGTACCGGCAAAAGACTTGTCCGGCGTGGACTAGGAATTCGACATTGGGGGGGATTTGGCATCGGTATTTGGAGAGAGTCTTTAGATTGGCTTGCAGGTCATTCTTGGCAGTGTTGCTGGTGGCACTGTTGGTGGCACTGCTGGTGGAAGTTGCTGGAGCTGCAGCAGACGGCGTTGAACCACCCGCTGACTTTCCACCCTCCTCCTCTGGCAACACCAAATCCGCAATCCCAACCCATCCCACCGCCGCCCTCCTCACCTCCTTAATCCTAACCTCCCCACCCACTTCCACATCCCCCGAATCCACACCCAACATCGCCATCCTCCCCCCATCCCCACACTCACCCAACCCCCCCACGCTCTCCTTGGTCCCATCCCGTCCCACATTCCCCTTGCACTCCACGCACAACCACTTCCCCTCCGGCAAGCGCGAGTGGCCCATGTTGAGACACACTCGGTGATAGGAGGCGGGACAGCCGTCGCAGCAGAGCAGGTCGCCTTCGAGGTTGCAGAGGGCGCATTCGTCGGCGTTGGTGAGGGTGGTGTATTGAGTGGGGGTGGGGAGGGGGCCGTAGGGGTAGGCGTAGGGGGTGCTTTGGGGTTTGGGGAGGGAGGAGTGTGAGGGGTGTAAGGGGTGTGAGGGGTGTATGGGTTGGGAGTAGGGTGAGAGGTGGGAGGGATGTTGGTAGGGGCTTTGAGACATTGGCATTGGTGGATAAGGGGAGACTGGCACGATCTGCTTGGATGGAGTGGACATGGGAGTCATTTGCATCGACTGTGGAGGCTGCGACTGCAACTGCTGAGATGGATACAGTTGCTGCGGTGGCAAATAACTACCATCCCCACCACCACCCAAAATCCAAGCATGCACCCCTGGATCCGTCTCCCTCCCCCTCCTTGTCATCTCCTCCCTCACAAACTCCGTACTCAACAACTCATCGATTAAAAACTCCAACAATGCCAATTTGGAATGGAGAGAGAGGTGGTGGTAGGGAATGCCACGGCGGAGTTGGTACAGTGGGAGGAGGTGGGGGAGGTGGTGCGATAGGAGGTGAAGGAGGGGGTTTTTGATTCGTGATTTGGAGTATTTTGGGGGTTTTGGTTTAGTTGGTTTGATTGGTTTGATTGGTTGATTCTTGGATGGTTGAACTGGTTGCTTTGACTTGGTGCCAATTGCAGATGTTGCAGTTTTAGTGACGGCAGTTGCAGCACTCACATCAGTGGACTTGACAGCTGCCTTGACAGGGGTCTTTGAATGTTTGTCAATTTCCATGGGAGTAGCAACAGCTTTGACTG
>JALLOT010004897.1:0-14942 GCA_036939595.1 Thalassiosira livingstoniorum
TTCTCCTTTGTCAGGAGATACGCAAGATCAACCACCAGAACAAGGGGCTTTAGCTTCTTGTGCAGCTGTTCTGGATTCCCATTCTTCCGATTGAGTTTTATATTTGGGACAACTTACTTGATTTCCTTCTCAAGCATAGCTTTTGTCACAGTGAAGTGTTTGATGTATCCAGGACGTAGGATGTTCTTTGAACTTGGAGAGAGGAAGATCATCAAGGCTGAACTGTGGGGAGGTTATGTTCAACATCATAATTGTGTAGGTCATACAATTATTGGTGACACATTTTCCTCATTTTCAACAAATGATTGAAATGGCCCAATGTCTTCTTGTTGTGCCCCTTCCTGTTGCCATGATGACTATCGTCATCTGCAATATAGCTGGTGTAAGGTGCTGGTGGCAACTTGTTTTCAATGTTTGTTGGTGTGGCATTGTTGGATGAATCTGAATCCAAGTTTGTTTTGCCAACTGAAGTGTTACTGATGATGGGATTGTTGGATTAATTGGTACTGTTGATTGAAGCAGCAGTTGAGATCACATTTCCTCCAAGAGCACGGGTACCATTAGAAGGTAGAGGTGGCGGTGTGGAAGGGAGATACATTGAACCAATTGCAACAAATAGCGGTGCTTGAAATAGTTACAAGTGATTATGACAAGAAGTTGCTTGTCATCATAAAAGCAGGTACGCTATGGTGCTTTGTTGCTGGTTTTTGTAACTGGTAGTATTGAAGCTGTGTTGTTAGCTCTTTTTTGCTCATAGCTTGTCTTCTTGACCAAGATATGAAGATTACCACTTACTTTACTTGGCGCCTTTTTTAATGATTTCAAGATTAGTATCACCCTACATGGGAATAAAAAAGTTGTCTGTCTGTACTGAAAGTGTATATAAAATTCTACATATGTTGTTCCAATATATTTTTACATACAATGAGTGTATTGATTCCTCCGATTTTTATACAGAACGGGTGGATAGAACGGGCGATAAAACACCAACCCAGTCTTGACGGGAGACTGGGTTGGGAAAATACACGCCCGCCGAACACGCCCGCTTCGCTGAAATAAAATGACAGTTAAGGGGCTAGCGGGCGCCTAGAATACGGGTGGCAAAAAGCTGTTTAATAGCCACCTAACTCACATAAATCATTATAACAACGGTACTACGATCCATCCAGCAAGTAAATAATAGAACACCATCTCTTGGTACCTACCTAAGTACCATGGCAAGAGGACGAGCCGCCAACAGCCAACACCGCCCCCGTGGACCCGGCGACGGCGCCATTCTCGCCGCCCAGCGAGCCATAGACAAAGAAGACGAGTATAAGCGCAACGTCAACAAACTCCAAGCCATGGCCAACGTCTCCGCCGAACGACTCGTCATTGGTGGTGACATCGAGGCAGTACTCAAAGAAGTAGAGGGGGATGAAAAGGCCCATGAGTTTTTGACATCGGTTCGTGATCGTTTGAAGAGTGTGGCGGAGGGAAATGCCAAGCGCATGCTCGAGATTGAGTACTTTGTACAGGCGGTGGGGGAGGTTAAGGCTCAAGTGGAACAGAGGCAGAACGAGAATGGAAACGGTGAAGATGGAGAGGAGGAAGGTGGTGGTCAAGGCATTGACAAGGAAATACCAAATTACGAACTTCTCATCCACGAAACCATTGATACCACCCGAAAACGCGCCGAAGAATGCGAATCTTATCGTCCCCTCGACGAACATGAATTTTCGATCCAACTTCGAGATCGTCTTGGCGAGAAGAAGTCGAAGAAACGATCACGCTTTTCTCGTGGTGGCGATGGAGACGATGATGATGACCTAGAAGTAGTAAACAACCGTGTTGATGACGTCCACACGCTCAAATGTCCCATCACAGGAATGCTATTCCAAGACCCCGTCAAAAATAAACAGTGTCATCATACTTACAGTAGGGAAGGATTGCAGCAAATGGTGAGGAATAAGAAAAAGACTTGTCCTGTGCCAGGGTGTCCGAACAATAATGTTTCGATGGCGCAGGTGGATGATGATGAGGAGATGAAGATGAAGGTTAGGAGGTTTAGGGCGAGGGAGGAGGCGGAGAGGAGGCAGAGAGATCTGAATGAAACTATGGAAGACGAGGATTAAAACTAGGTGAATTTCGGGACCAATTCTACAGTAGCTGTGACATCACTACTTGGCTCATTGATGCATCATGGGAAAGTTACTTCCAGCCTTTACGCCTACTCTACCTTGACTGTGAAAATGGTTGATTGACGATTTGAAGGTTGCCTTTGTATGTATGTTTTGTTCAACTTTGGGCACAAAAGAATCAATCAAATGCAGCAGATCTTGTTTACTAACTTCAAATGTAAGTATAGAAATGTAAGCATGACATAGTACGGTAGTACCTCGATACAAATGAAATTGTCTTAAGTTTCACGTCCATCATTATTTTGTGAGTTCTTCTAGTGTTTCGTTCATTCACTTCCCACAAAACAAATGCGTTCCAGGAAAATGGGACTATCTACTTAGGAAAGAGGCATATATATTGCTACGGCTTTCTCCTCATGGAAGAAAACCGCTTTTCAACATTTTGCGTGCCATAGATCTCTGCAGATATTATTTTGACCAAACCAAATTTAAAAGATATCAAGTTGTATCTTGTTATTCATAGTGGGACTATTTTGAGACTGACTAATAACCATATTACAGCTCTTACCTGACAAGTTGATTGCTGCAAATGAAGGATGTATTATTACAGATTGTAGTGCAACATTCGCTTTTGACAGGTATTTTTCTTCTACTTCATTACACAAACACAATATTCGTCACAATAATCAAATGTTAACTGACTTGACTCAAAACTACTTGCTTTTGTATTTTTTGACTATGAACTTTAAAAATTAAGATTTCAAAATGTACACTAAAAAGAGGTCCAAAACCAAAAGCTGAGCACTGAGGTTGCACTGCTTGAACTTTTTTCCTTGTGAGAGCCACTCTTCTGCCTCCCATACCTGCCCTGCTGACCTAAGCCTGCCCTGCCTCACCTGTTGCTGACCTCTGCTTTCACTGTCTCCCCTGCACTCCATGCTGCCCTTCTTGTGTTTGGGCCTCTTTAAGACCACGTTGCATGTCCACATGGATAGAGTCAACTTTCTCTCCTCTCACACGGGTAATCTTCCTTGCAACTGTTAAGTACGAAGCAAAAAACATTCAGAAACTCCTTGCCTCTCTTGCATTGCAATATCTGACATGACATCCCCCCCTATTTAATAACTCATCTGCCTCATTTTAGAATTGATCTTCTCCAACTACCAATTTTATTTCTTTACCACAGCACTACATACTACTTACTTCGAATGGACTGAACACTCGAAAGAGTTCCACTCAAATCGTCATCGTCAATATCCCGAAACGTTCGATTGAAGCTCTGAAACGGGTCCTCATAATATTCTTCTTCCCCTACATCTCCTCCCACCAGTGGATGAACAAGCGCATCACTCACCCCATCAATACTCCCTGGTTCTCTATCCCGTTTTCGAATCGAGTACAGAAGCATCATGGAGGGTATGAGAGTTGGTATCCAGCAATTGCCTATCCACCATCCTAGTCCCTCTTCAAACGTCTTATCTGGATTTGTGATTCTACTTGCAAAATTGGCCCACATCCACCCAGATCTAAGAGCGTAGGACAATGAACTAAAAATAATGGGAATAATCATCTTAGTGACAATGTTCCGTTTGGCCCGACTTCTCACTTGGGCAAAGGTGGGTAATGCCGCTATCCTCCTCCATACCATTCCGCCACATATCGACAACACCACTGCATGAGTTCCCCACCCTACCGCCTCTACCAAAACACTCCATTGGTGAATGGAGCTATAGCTTCGGAATTGATCTACTGTTGAGTATTCTCCGGTGAGTAGTAGGATGGCTTCCATCGTGCAAGATATTGTTACAGCAATACTTAGAAAGCACAATAATACTGGGAAGAGGGTGAAGACACATCTTTTTTCGGATGCTCCTGCTCTAGCTTGGGAAGTCAAATTGAACCAATGAATGGTGACTATGACATAGGTTGAAAACTCCAATATACCCCGCCCGATAATGTCGAGTAGTGTGTAGTTCAAAGGTGAGGCGGCATTGGTGAAAATCATGTCGGTGTAAGCAATGCCTTCGACTATCATTGCGGTCCAGAGGATGGTGTGCACTATGCGTTTGGTGGTTAGTCCATCGGTCCGAAGGTGGTGTATGTCGTCATCTTGATGTAGGCGACTGTCGTGATTATTGTTGCGTTGTGGAGTTGACGATCGGGAGTCAATACCCTGGCCTTCCCTCCCGGCGGAACTCAAAGAGCTGTTATCATTCTGTTTATTAGTGCGGCGGCAGCAGTTGGAGAGGTTGTAGCAGTAAGTATTGCACCATCCTGAATAATGATAAAATAACCTCCACGAGGTGACAATCCAGATTAGGAGTGTGAGGGAAAGGCCAACTACGCCGATGGTGCGGCTTGTGAGAACGGAATCATTAGAGTCATCGCTGGTAATGATGGGATTGGCAGTAGATTCGGCTCTAGATTCCACAGTAGTATAGACGAATACAGCAATTGAAATTAATGCTGTCGCCATTATTTCCAAAAATCGCAGTTCAAATGTGAGGGGCCTTGGATGGCCATTAAGGAGTAAAACTGCATGCGGCAACAGTATTGTATTGTTGTTGGTTCAGGTGTTGACAATTGACAATAATAATGATTCAGGCCCGGTCTCTATTGTATTGTAGTACTACATACCTATTTTGATTTCCGTGTAACACAATAAACAGAGCACGTTCGTCGTGCTTGGATTTTCGTGCAGCCCAAAACCTGTTCTTTTGTAATTTTTGCCCCTGCTGCAGTTTATGACCAGGGCTTTGTACCCGTCAGATTTTTATACGGTTAGTTATTAAACGGTTATTTACATTTGAGGTAATTTACCAGTTAGTTATGTAACAGTTATAACCGTTTTTTTTGGGCTTCCAGTTAGGTAACGGTTATCGGGTATCGGNCCAAAGCAATCTTTTCAACCATCATCAGGAACATCCCAAAGTCATGAGGTTTCTGTGTTATTTTCATACAAACACGTGAATTTAAAGGAAAAACATGATGAAACAAGAAATTTTACATTCAATACATAGCTTTTTTCCCCTGTAGTAAGTGTCAATTTGCATACTTATGCTACTAAGTTTGCATGCAAATCTTAAAATAACCATATGATAACTTAACTGAAATCTGAAAAGTCCAGTTAGTTAAGTAACAGTTATTAACTGTTTTGCAAACAGGGCAGTTATTTTTAACAGTTATACAAAATAACTGTTTGATAACTGTTTGTTAACTGTTTTTTTAACCGGTTATGAAAAAGGTACAAAGCCCTGGGCACAATGGATGTGTGTCCTTGAATACTATTTCTTTATATTATCATGATGTCTTTTTGTATTGCACCATACTACTTAATGAAAGATATGTACTTAAAACCAAGGGGATAGAGACTGGGGGTGATTTTAATTTTTTTTGCAACTCCTGCACAGGAAACTTGCTTCCCAAGTTTTGGTTCCACCTGTTCATCAAAAATTCGACTTTTGAATTGACTGGCAAGGAACAGACCAAGCCCTTAACTTATAGAAAATGCTGATCAGCAAGACTGTCCAAAACCAATGCTAAAACACAATTAAAATAATAAAATAATTCAATTTCTCCTATTAGGTGCAATGGCTCTCATCCCATTCACTTCCAATAGAATCCACCCACTGAACACTTGTGTGACATATCTCTGATGCTTCTTCCTCCTACTCCTGCTCATCTAAGTCTTCCTTTGTCATCTCTTGGCATCATCGCAATACCATGTCCATGTCAAATTCCAATGCCTTGAATTTGGAATAAATATTGTAAATTGATCCCCACTCCCACATTTCCATTGGCCTCTGACCCCTTGTAAGTATTTAAATGGCTATCTCTGCTACTACCTACACCTTCCAGGGTCTTAGAATTGTACAAAAATCCTTGTTAAAACTAAGCTAGTACCATATCTACTGATAAATTAACTTCTCTCACAGATCATAGAGCCTACAATTTTTATGCATCAAAACTGATTAATGTCATACCAAAGCAAGTCTGCAACTATTTAACTTTCCAACATACACTCCAATCCAAATTAGGTAGAATATGGGATTTTATCAGTATGTTAGGTAAAAGAATTGTATGGACATTAACTATGTTGTACTTTTCAAAAATACTACCTTGAGTTAATTGATCTTAGTTCCAATAGATCCAAATAATTTTACCTATTCCAATGTATTCTCTGATACTAGTCAAATCTCAGTGACTGCCAATATTTTATTGGGACTGGAGCATAATGAATATTATTTACATCAACAAAGACATTGCATATGAGCAGACCTGTTAATTTTGAGTAAGAAAGAAGTTAGACTATATACCAGAGTCTACATAGGAACTATGTGAAGACAAGAGAAGACAGACAGACTAATTCTGCCCCTTTTGGATTGGGTTACATAATAATATGCCTTTGCCAATAGTACATGATAATATTATTATCACTAATCACATACATAATTAAATATTTATGATGAAAAAGAACACAACTATGTTTGTACTTAGTAATCCTAGGACATTTTTCTTGTATTCCAAAGGATTTATTTTGTATAAAATTAGCCCAAAATGGCAAAAATTAGGTGACAAAATACAAGAAAAATGTCTACAGACTACTATGAATGAAGTCTTACTCATTTGTATTCCACACCAGATGGCCAAAAAAAGGCCATCAGCCTTTTTTTCTGGCCCACTGATGTGGAATACAAAGGTATAAGATCTCTTATAGTATCATGTAAGTCTAAACTAAGTATTTTAGTGAAAAAAGCAAATTTACATTGGAGAAATTAATGTGAAATGTGAATTATACAACCATTGCTTGGACTCCAACTACCAGGACAAACATGAACATAAAATGCATGGTATATTATTTACACAATGATGTTTTCCAACATGCCATACTTGTTTGTCAACCAGAATAAAAGCTCAAAAATTTATAATAATGGTACCAATGATAAAAGTGGCTATTTCCCCCTTTTTGTTAATCTATTTTCACTGTCAACCAACTGTTTCAAAAATTCATCAAATAGGATGGCATGTTCCTTCCAGAGGTTTCATCAAGATGTACTGCCAAACAACTACTCCCTCTTGGCTTAAATTTTTGACCCTGGGGCTCAGAGTCTCCAGATTAGAATTGTACAATAATTTTCTAAATTTTCATGACTAAATTTAAATGTGAGCAATAATCAGTCCCTAATGGTAACAGTCCTACTTGTCATTTTGAGATCATGTTTTGGGACCAAAATTTTGAGCAATTGTATTTTTTGTGTATAGTATACTAGTTACAAACCAGGCTCAAAAAATCAAGCCACAAGGGAATATTATTTATGCCTTTTTCTGGCCATATTCATGTGCTTCATACTGAGAAACCAATGCTTTTGCAAGAAATGTCCTGTTGGTCACTGACATTATTATCCCATGGCCCCAAAATTTTTGATACTGTCTCATTTTTCTTGGATATTCTGAACAAAATTTTGTGTAGGTAGTTATTAAGTAGTTCTCACCTTGATTTTGGCCATGGAGCAAACCAGTCCTGGTAATATCATGTGATTGCACAATCTACTGCTTCCATTTGTGTTGTTCCTCGAGTTCCCATTTTGTATCATTGAAATTATCTCATACTACAATTTGGTCCAACTTTATTATCTGTTGTCGAAGAGGGATAAAAATAATTTGAGACAATAATTGTAAATGTTTGTAATTATTGATACTGTATGTAACTGCACTGTTGACTGGAGAGGGTTTTCAAGTTGTACCTTTTTGGTTGAGAACAAGTGCTCCACACAAGTTCTGTAACAGAAAGGTGCATCTAAAATCCAGTCACAGTCATGTGTGGTTGCCTTTGTGTCTGCTCAAGCTCAAGTGAAAAGAATGTAAAATTAAAGGTATCTCAAAGGTTTTTAATGTTTTTTCTCATGCATGCAGGCACATAGCAGTAATATGTAACATCCCATTCAAACCCAAAGATTAAAAACAATGTAACATTATTAACTTGTTTTTGTCAGCAGGTGGCCTTAGAACCATCCTGTTGCCATTTTCCTCTTAAAAAGGGGGATATGGTGTTGCCTTTTTTGTCAAGACAATTCACAAAAAATCTCAAAAATTGAAATCTAAGACCATGGTGAAGCCATCTTAAAAATATGATGTTTCTATTTTTGCCAAAGTTGAGAATTTTTCTGATTTTTAATGTTTTTGATCTGTTTTCACCCAAAACCATATCTGACTGCCAAAATTCAATTTGACCAATATGCAGTGTTATCATGGGAAGCGGAAAGTAGTAGTAGTTTGAGCATGGTGCTACTAGCAATATTAATATTGCCCCTAGATGTACCTTGGTGGACCTTACTAGATCAGAAATGTTGCATTAAGTCAAATTAGCCTATCCCCAAGGTCTGAAAGTGACCAGAACATGGAGAAAAAAATATTTAGTATGGTGTTGACAGTTTTGTCAACACAAGATATGGTGTTGACAAAACTTTCAACACAATACAAAAACAAGTTAAAAGTTGCTACATATCTCAATTCTTTTCTAACTTGACTTTTTATACTCTAAAACTTGCTAGCGGCACCAGCCACCAGCCACTAGAGCCATACTAAAAGTATGTGCACTTACTACATACCACAGATGCTCATTCAATTTAAGTACAATACTCTTAGGTATGTACTAAGTAGTAAGTAGTAAGAAGCATGATAATAATAATCTAGTACAAGAGATTATGATCTATGAGTACTGGGGCAAAGGAGCAAGGAGGAGTGGTGGGGTGAGGTTGGAATCCAGGAGGTGGTGTAATGGATTGCTGCTGAGATGTGCTGGATCTGTAATCATCATAAGCTTCAAAACTGTGTAAGAAGCATCATAGAAAAAATAAATAAAGAGAAAAATAAAAGGGCTATGTATTGTCAGCAGAAGTGGGATTACAATACCATACAGAATAGGCACTAATACTAAGTACTTAGTTGGAGGCACGATGGAGTATTCTACATACCTACGTACGTATAGTATGTACCATAGTACTAGAGTGGTTTTAAAATGGCTTTTCTTTGCCTTGGCCTGGCTTCTGACGTCATTTTGGCTTGCTTTTGCTTGGCCAGAAGCAAGCACTCGGAGAAACCAAAATGTGGCCAAACGTCATGACACGTCACGTTGTCTGCGATTTAACAGGCCATTTTTTGAGTTGGCTTAAAATTGGCTAAAAATTCCAAATTTCAAGCCAACTTCTAGCCAATTACTTTAACGTAGGAACAAGTATTAAAAATCTTTGGCTCAAACAAACTAAAACCACAAGCTGCCGGTGTGGCAGGTGTTGGAGCTGCCGGTGTTAGAGCTGCCGGTGCTGGTGCGGCCGGTGTGGCACTACAACATCATAATATGTAGCAACTGGTCATGACGGTAAGTACTTATGTGCGGCGGAGGCGCTCGTGGCGCTCGTGGCGGTCGTGGGGTCACAAGAAACAATGCTCGCGCGCGCCAATCAGCAGATCAAAGCAAAAAAGCCAAGCCATTTTAAATGTCACTTTTTGTTCAAGCCAGCAGTTGGCTTGAAATGGCGAAAAAAGCCAAAAAATTGGGCTAATTTTTTTCTTGAAAAGCCATTTTAAAACCACTCTATTATTTTTTGTTTATTTTAGTGTGGTATGGTAAGGTAAGAATAGTACCATACAATAGGGTACAGTACCATGAATAAGTAGAAGTACCTTTGATTAGCCTTCATTCCAACAAAAAGTGACGGCCGGAGACGACAGGAACTTCAATATGAGACTGAACTGAGACATGAACAAGGCATCGTGAACATAAGCCCGCCCTTTTTTGCTGAGCCTCGTGCAGCCTTGTGTCTTTTAAAAAATATAAATGCGACACATTCTGCGACCATTCTGGAATTGCCCTGCCGTGCGATAGCATGCGATGCATGCGGGAGGGGAGCATGCCTTGAGGACCATGAGAATCTGATGAGAATTGAGAAGCTTGGCCTGAGCTGAGCTTATCAAAACAAATTGAAACAGCATGAATTAGAGGTATCGATATTTTGGCGACTCAATAAATATCTAAAAAATAATAATCAAACATTAAAAAAATAGATACAGCTAAAATCATTTTGTGAATACGAAGGACACCATGTTCTCTGTTACCAAGTTGCTGTTACCTTTATGTTACATAACTACTGCTGATACAAAGGGTCTCTAAATTCATTTAAGAAACATCCAAAATGCATAAAATGTTTTAAAGTCCAAATTATGTTTGAAAGTTCAGCACAAATGAAAAAAACTTAAGAGTATGGAAGTCATCTCAGAACGTTCTACCTTTCTTCTGTCTTTTTATTAATTTTTGAAATCTAAATTTGATAGTCTACTTGTTACTTTCAACCTATCTGGTTCCACTTTCACAAGTGGCTCTTGGGCTGGTTTTATACAAATGTTGTAATATGGGAAGAGAATCTATACATTTTGTCATGATAAAGGATACCTGTGTGGGAGGTGTCATTCAGCTGATGCAGTCTTATCACTTGAAATGTTACAGAACACAGGGTTATGTTTGTCAAAAAGATTATAGGTACTGTATCATTGATAAGCAAATAAAAGTTTTGCAAGCATAGAATCAAATGGAAAATTGAGGGTCTTTCAAGAGTTCCAGTCCATTTAATTGAAATATGTAACTCATTTCTTTGGTACCGTATCACATATGAATATGAAAAAAGTGAAACCATTGGGTGCAGAAAGTTCAAATGGCTCACATAAATTTTGTGCCTAGAAGAAATTATTTATTCAATTTTTTATTATTTTGAGGTGGAAAATCCCTGTGAAATAGGGAGCGTTGTTTGGATGATCTGTTATGGTTCCTTGCATTGGACCCAGAGGCACTACTATCACTGATTGTGGTCAACATGCACTCAATGGGGGTTTGATGCAGATCAGTAGGATTGCCTGTAAGGTTGTAGGGTAATATCCTAAGGTTAAAACCAAGTGATGCAGATTTTTTGGTACTTTCATATCATTTGTCTGTCTATATGATATGGCCTCTGTACAATGGTGGATACATGTAGAAGATGTGGGTGATCATTATTTTTGACATCTCTTCTTCTATGCATACAATATTGGACAGGGAGGGCTTTAGACATGCTGTTCTCTATTGTCTGATGAATCATGTGAGTGTTGGCTCTATGGTACTTGGAGGCCTGTGTTATGTGGGGTTTGTGCAGCTGAAGGAGAAATTCTTTTGCTCAAACCAACTCAAATGGTTATTTAACAAGAGTGGATGATGTAGGCATGGGAAGTTGGGGTATCAATAATAAACCTTGTCTCAGGGGGGCAAATAATTCATTGGAAACAAATAGCAAAAGGTTGTGTTCCCTCCTTATGTACAGTTTATTGTAGGAGTACATAATACCATTGATTCTTCTATACTGACATAGAGGTTGGTGTTGTCAATGGTTATACCTGAAGCTAGTATGAATCTGAAGTGTTTGAATAAAGCACATTTGTTCTATTTGATGTCAATGACATTTTATGCTTGTACACAACAGTTTTTGCAACAATCTTGGTGTTAATTCCACCATCCATGAAGACTTTTGTTTCCTCCTTCAAAAGGGGTGGTGACTTGGAGGTCTCATTGGGGTGGATACCCACTACAGCTCCAGAGAGTGTAGCAAATCTACCACAATACCTCACCTATGTACAAACAACTTTTGGAAGTCATGTTGATAGAAACCATGGGTTTCATGTAGTATGTTAAAAATTAGAGAAGTCTTTACACAACCAAACATTAATAACATAAAAAGTAGATAGTACTCAGTAATGACACTGTATGTGACCACACTGTTGACTGGAGAGGGTTAACCAGTCACACCTTTCTGGTTGGGAATGAGTGCTTCACACAAGTTCCAAATCAGAAAGGTGTGTCTAAAACCCACTCAAAGTTATGTGAGGTTACATTTGTCTCCCCTCAAGTGAGAAAATAATTGAAAACTAAAGTTACCACAAAGGTTTTCACTGTTTTTTCACTTGTGGGGATACAAATAATATTTTAAAGACAGACCAACTGTGTTATGTCATATCCCATTATTGCTCCACAAACGCAACAAAAACCACAATAATAATTTGACTTCTGAATGAAGTCTAGATTACTTTCCCTTGTTGATCATCTACATTAAGTTAATCCACCTAAATGTGCATTGAATGGACTTTAATTTCTGCTTCATTATCAGTCAAAAATTTAAATATTCATGATAAAAATTCAAGATAAAAAAATTCCAAGACTTGCAGTGCAACTGCAGGAGAGCTAAAATTTTTGAAGATAGACCATGAATTTATGGAGGAGACTACTGAAAGAATACAGAAAAATGATGTTGAAAAATTTGGTTGTGAATACTAAGCCAATTCTATATCTTCAAAAACCAGAGATAGCTAAAACAATTGAATCCAGGACACACAATATTTGGACAGCAGGAGCAGAGAGGGGATACATAAAGCAAAATTTAGGTCAAAATGATGATAGTAATATGGTAAATGAGAGGTCACAAAAATGTGTGGTTTGTTTGCTAAATATTTTCCTGACAGTTTCTTAAAATTTAGAATTCAATGAAAATGTAAGATATGAATTTGATTAGGCCCAAGACTAAAATATTAGAATACCAATTATTCATGGCACCTCCATATACTAGTAATTAGGTAGCAGAATCCTTTTAGACTTGTTTACAATCCATGGTCAACCACCCCTTTATGACCCAATTTTCACCATCATGATGGTAATCAACCTATCCCTGCCATCATTGACAAAGCAAAATTAGACAATTCATTGGCAAAGTTGTTCTCAATCAAATCATGAATCCACCTAGCTTGCAACAATCATGGGATGAAATTGCTCACCTGCCAATAGTTCCTTGACCTCTATTCCATTTTTTATTAGATCCTTCAATAATTTAAAATTGTGCAGAGATGGTATCAAAAGTCATCAAGACTTCATTCAACTACACAACCATGTACAGCCATGAATTATGCACATACTGAATTGCTACTTTTTGCAGTTAGAATGTCACATAATGGATAAATTACCTGTTATCCAATTTTAGACTTCCATTTTAGACTGTTTTCCCCCTTTTTCACAGTTGCTCCCCTTCCTGGGCAACGACCCTCTCAATTTTTCTGAACCTTGGCAACACCCCTGGCTCCATTCTACACAAATTCTGCTTTTCAACCATCATTGGCAAGCTTTCACCAGCTCTGATTACCATGTCCATTGGGAGGAGGCGCAGGCTCTTTTTTCACAAATTTCCACCACCACTACAGATATATTCTACAACACTATGAACAAAACTACTTTTACTTTTACAAATGGAGTGACTAATGTGGGGCTCCATTGCAACACATGGTTGCTACAATGGGCACACAGCAAGAGGGGACATTCCCTCCTGCCATGGTGGGCACCACCACCACAAGAAAAAGCCCCACAAGAGGGCTACTCACTGAGTCTGGATACATTCCAGCTTCTTCCTGCTAATACCCCTACTGATGACATGATACATATTGCTACTGATGCAACAGCACTTTGGTACAGATCAGTATGGATATGGGCATAGTGGCACCACACATGCACACTAGCTTCCACACCCAGCACCACTCCACCACACATTCCTCTCACAGTCTTTTGGTTGTGCTTGCTTCTTCCTCCTGGATTTTCTTCATCACCTATTTCACCATGCTAAATGACAACAAAACAACTTTGGTCTCTAAGAAGGCACAGAAACAGACAAAAGGGCAATCTGCTTTGCGTCCCTCTAGCATCACTGGCGGGCATATCGGTGGCGCAGCTGGATGTGGTGGCAGCAAAGTAGGGCATGGCGGTGGACGTATGGCGACACCTTCCCCGGCTGGACAGAAAGGCTGCAAGAAAGTAGGGGTGTTCCAACGCATCATGGAACAATTGAGTCCAGAAGTGCAGGAGCAAATCAAAGACAAAATGAAAAAGGCTAAGGCGGACAACGTAGACAATTTTTCAAAGACCAGTTTGAGCAGGTAGACAATGAGATGGAGGACATTGGGCAGTTTTTTAGGGAGTATGAATGCCCTCGCCCAAAAGATGTGGTCCCACCCAAGGCTGGTCGTAAGGCTTGGGAGGCAGCAATTGCCAACAGCTTGAAGCCAGGGAAATTGGTGGTGTCTGAGGTGATGGCAAAGCAAGATGCTTCTCATGCGGCGGTCAAAAGGCATAATGCAAAACAGCAGGAAGCTGCAAGATTTGACAAACTCAAAGATGCTCCCAAACTCCTTCTCCAGTTCAAAATTAAGGTGGCTCATTTGAACTCTTTGGGGGTGATGGTTGACAATGCAGACATTATCCTGGCAGTGCTGGCTCTCCTAAAATCAATGAAGTTGGCTGGATAACCTTGTCCAAATCTCATACAGGGACTTAATCGCCAATGACAACAGTGAAGACAATGGACCAGACAACATGGTTATGGGCTATGTGGGGCTCAGTACCAATAAATCTTGTGAGGTAGTCCCGGCAGGGAAATCAGTTTGCTGGAATCCTGCTACTATGGATAGGATTCAAGGGTCATTATTCAAGGAGCTACGTGGAGGCAAATATGCAAATCTGCTGGGGGTGCCTCGGAAAATCTCAATCATCAACTTGGCAATGCCTACAATCAATGCTGTGGAGGGAAATTTCATGCCATGGCAGTGCCAGTGTTGGCAGAACACTTCAATCATGCAGACACAGAGGCCTTTTGCATTCTCATGACAGAAATCTATGGGGGGGGGCAAAGAAAGCTTTGGAAGAGAAAAATCTGGGAGTCCTCCTGGCCATGCCGGCATTGGAGGTAATCAGATCGGAAGAGCACA